>JAXASZ010000367.1:0-53481 GCA_038407095.1 Ceratocystis destructans
TGGTGAAGCTCGATGGGGGGGGGGGGGGCTGTAAACATACGGAGGTTGATTCTTCTTTCGTTTGGAGGTGACTGTTCCAATGACTGCACCTAGAACCACACCAACAATCAATAGCACTACTCCCGCGAAAACCAAAGCCCACAGTGGAACAACACCGCCAATCTTTCTCTGGGCCTTCACCTGCCAGGGCTTCTTTGGGGTATCCTTTTCAGAAATATCTTTCGCAGCAGTATTTATTTCATGATGACTAGTTTCTGAAGCAAAACTATGCCGCGAGGGACCCGAATCGGGACTGTCTAGGTCGTTCCCAGAAGCGAATTCTGGGTCACGGGTAGCTAGACCAATTCCACCAGCCCCATCAATGGGCGGTAGCCCCATAGTAGGCCGCGAGCCAGACACGTCCGTTTGAGTTTCGACCGTGCGTGATATAGACATTGGAGGTTGCGGCGATTGTGATAGAGAGCTATCAGCTGAGCGACGATTTAGAACATTTCGGATATCCTGACCATTTCCAGGAACTGTATTTGCAGCAGAAGCCGAAGGTCCAGGAATACCAATATCATAAGATTCTGTAGGGACAACCGTGCCAGAGCTGTCGGCAGTGGAGTTTTTAGCACTATGACCCTGCTCAGGATACCGAGTGTATGGTGGAAGTTCTTCCGTGTAGCCAAACGGGCCAATCAGACCAGATTCCTCACCATCGGGGCCAATACGTCGCTGATACCCAGCATTCGGGTCGAACCCAACGATAGGTGGTATATTGGTCTGTGTTGGGGCTGTATTATCGACAGAATCAACATTTTGAGGATACATGGTATATGGATGAGATGGACCTTGTAGCAACTGTAGCTGAGCTGGCCTTTGAATGGTGGCTACAACTTCGGGGATATTGACATCGTTTATACTCTGTTGGTACATGGTGTACGGATGCGAGGGGCCAGACTGTGGTGCTGAAGGTCTTTCGGAGGCGAGGGAAAACTCGTTGGTGAGCATATGGATTGATGGTTCCACGCGAGGCTGTATTTCACGCAAGTGTATTTGGGTCGGTACCACCGGAGTACCAAGAGCAAGATAATCGCTTTTCGGTGGGGTTTTTGATGAAGGGGTATCATCGCTTGATACAAAGTTTCTGAAGTTGGATATTGGCGCAACATAAGAAGAGCCCAGCTTTGATGCTGAAGATGAAGCAGAAGGGTCCATTGTGGATGAGGTAGAATACATAGAATCAAAGCCAGAGCCAGAGCCAGAGCCAGAGCCAGAGCCGGAGCCGGAGCCAGAGCCAGAGTCAGAGCCAGAGCCAGATGGAGGCACGATTGGAGGATGCTGATGAGTTGAATCCGGCCTTGCCTGACCGTCAGATACAAGGGCATCAAAAACAGCAGTTTCGACTATGCCTGCTGACGAGTCTCGCTGGCCAGACGTCGACATGGCGATGGACTGTCGCTGCGAAGATCGCCTATCTCTCTTGGATTGTGGGGATTTTGGGGATGAAGAATCCATGATGGCAGATGAGAAGACACCAGAATTTGGATTGATATATTATTAGTGCCAGGTGGTTGTAACTTCCAGGACAGCTGGATATTTGCCGCACAAGATAGTTTGCTGTGAAGGGGGCAAAGAAGGTGGGCGGCCCGCTTAGTGTTGGGAGGGCGCCAAACCCAGTTTATCGAGGTAGTTACCACAGTATTCTGTATTGAAGCGTCAGGTGTCGTCGTAAACTTTACAGATACGTAAGCGAGGTCAATAATGATAGGCTGGCAATATCGAGAAACTGAGGAAACAACCAAATTGTAGGGCTCTTATATGAAGCAACGACGAGATGCAATCCCATGTGTATAATGCGCCTTCCAGATAACAGTGAGCCAGAAGAACTTAATAGGCAGGAAAGAAAAAAAGAAAAAAGAGAAAAAAAGTCAAATATAACTTAATCCATAAATACATAAGAGAGTCAAAGGAAAGCCCACAAGCTATTTAACAAGTGTAGCAAGCCGAGAAAAAATAAACTATCGTGAAAGTAGGAAAACAAAAACAAAAAAGAGAATGAATAAGAGAAGGGAAAAGAGCAAAACGAAAGGAGAAGGAACAGGCCATGGACAGGAGACGGGCCCCAAAATGTGAAACCGTCAAGGTCTTGGGAGGAAGAAGGCAGTTTGGATTGCCGATCACCAAGCAAAGATTCAGACACAGAATAAAGTCGCGTCTTGAACGAAGGAATTTGTGGAGACTTCGCTTGGTAGCGTTTTACTTTACAGAACAGGAAAGAATAGAGCAATATTTTGCAGAGGTTTTTTACTACCTTCTCCGAACAGCCCTCTTACTCCTTATTTATTCACAATAACTTTGTTTGTTGCATACTCTCACCAGTATGATGTATTTATTTTTCCTCTAATACGCTTTCCCCAGAGCAAAATGCCAAAACCACAACACAGAGCAGATAAGGGCACCACAACCTGTTTAACGTTGCAGGGGCCCCTTAATGTTGGAGCTTGGATCACGGGGGCCATACATGAACATAGCGTTAGGCTAAAGTCAATAACCAAAGATGAAAATTCAAACGACACTAAAATTCGTAGACCTTGTTTTAAGAAGTTGCAAGTTCAGGACAGCCAACCCACAATAACATTTGTTAAATAACAATGCAACATTAGGTAGTTGCATCAATAAGCTTCCATCGTAGACTTTCCATTCTCGTTTATCGGTTTTGATTGGCCAGATTCCCTGGTTATTACTATCTTTAATGCTCTGCCCCCTCTTCTTTAGTTATGTTTCTCTTGTTTCTTTTCTTCCCCTATCTTTTTTCTAATGGTGGCGCCTTTCCCCATCCTCCACCAACATCTTCACTGCTTCCATAACACTTCACAAGTGTAGACAGAAAAATGATTGGTGTTGCTCTTCTTGGCGCTGGCATCTTTGCCCAAAATGGTGTGCTACTTACCCCACCCTTCCCCTGCAGCTTAAACGTTGCTGTTAACCTTCGAGGACAATGATCCTGTCCGCATTGCCTACATTACTCATCTACTCATGTTTTTTAAACGTAGAAATATGAATGGCAATTTGCTAACATAATTTAAGAGCATCTCCCTGCTATTAAAGCCATCCCTAGCCTTGAGTTAAAGGCTATTTACTCTCGATCGCAAGCTTCTGCCCAAAGCCTTGCAAACACCGTATCTGACGCTGTATCCCCCCCCTCGGTATATTATGACTCCCCCTACGTCTCAGGCTCCTCTCTTGATGATCTTCTCGCTCGTGATGATATTTCTGCTGTTGTTATATGCCTACCAATCATCGCTCAGCCTACAATAATCCGCAAGGCATGGAAAGCTGGTAAACATGTTATCAGTGAGAAGCCGATAGCAAAAGATGTCTCCTCAGCCAAAAGCCTACTCGCAGATTATGGCATACTGCCAGGTGCAAAACCTCTCTGGGCCGTTGCCGAGAACTACAGATTCCAGGAGGCTTTGCTGATAGCTGCCCAGAAACTTAATGATTTGGGTGGCGAGCTCACCTTTTTCAGCTTCGAAATGTTTACTCTCGTCAAAACAGATAATAAATATTTCAACACGGCATGTAGGTAGCTCAAAATGCATTTGGTTTTTTTTTCGGTGTGTTATTTCCTAGTCTAACACTTTCACGACTACCTTACCAGGGCGCAAGGTCCCGGAATATCAGGGCGGTTTTCTTCTTGATGGAGGTGTTCACTTCACAGCCTCCCTTCGGTATTTACTCGCCGCTGTCAACGATAAAATCGCTAGCGTGAAGGCCTCAACCACACTTCTGCAACCCTTCTTGCCTCCTATAGACACTGTCCATGGCGTGGTTACTACAGCTGGCGGTCGCTCTGGTTCCTTCAATGTTTCCTTTGGCAGTGCCTTCCGTTCTGGCTTCCGCCTGGCTGTGTCAACTACCCGCGGCGAAGTTGAAATGAACCCTTCCGAAGTTAAGGTTGTGAGCCTCAATTCTGAGGGCGAGAAGATCGAACAGGCCATCAAAGTCACGAAGACTAGTGGTGTACGGGAGGAACTGCAAGCCTGGGCAGACGGTTTATCTAGTGGCGTGATCTGCCCTGAGCAAAGCCCTGATGAGGCGCTGCGCGATCTCTCTGTGTTAGAGGGTCTTTTGAAAGCTGGCGAGACACATTCTTCAGAGCCTGTGAATGCATAATTTTATATTGCCAGTGGCCAGCTGAGAGAAGCAGTTCCTATGTCGAAAGCCAATAGCCTTCAAGATGAGTCTAGATTCTCTGTGGCTGCTACTTTCAAGTCATTTATTTCTTTGCTAAACTCTAATTGATATAAAAAGATTTATTAACATCAAGTTAACGACGCTCTTCCAATTTTATTTTCAGACAACGCCTGAACTACATCATGTATGCAGCCACCCATATATACTTAATGTGACCACAAAGCAATGTGACATATCTGTAAACATACGTGGTACAGCATATCTTGTAATGACATCTCCTCGACATCCTTTCTATAACGCTGCGTTTTCGTGTCATCAAAAGGAATAGGCTGATGATGTGTTGTGAGCCATTCTTTTCATTATCCAGTCCTTAACTCCCAAAGCAAGCATGCCAAAAAGAATAACACAAGCAGACATGCTCTTTCCGCAATATTAAAAAAAACGCCTGATCTCATTCTCCCTCATCTCATAACCGTGCATCTTCAATATAAGTCTCCGTCCGTACGTTAATACCACCTAGTGGTACCGGATTGGCAGAGTTTGAGTCTTGGCCAGCACATATTGTAGTCAAGCAAGCCCGACGATCTCCAGACTGCACTTTGGGTGGTATTTTCATTTTCCTGCCTTCTGTAGTCGTTCTTCCAGTAGCCCTTTTGTCAGTTAAGCGCCCTACTCCAACTTTCAGTTCGACATCACTAGTATCGGAAACAAGTTTGTCGATTGAGTTGCGAGGCTTCGTGAGCGAGAATTCGTCTTCAGGGGTTGCTGAGTTAGACTTAATACCATACCAGGCATATTCCGAGCCACGCGTAGCCTTCCTCTCGGAAGAACGAATAGAAGGATGGAATATGTGAGGGAGGATTCGATACATGATAGGGCGTAGAGTGGGCAACGACGACGTAATTAAAGCGCAGGCAAGCTCGGCAAAAGACCATATTGCAGCATCGATATTTTTATAAGAAACATCTCTGTCGAGTGATAGTGCAAAAACACGAATCAGTGAGATAGCACAAGTACTAAAGAAGCAATGGTCAGTACGATGTTCAACAAAGGAGTGGGGCAGGGGGGGGGGCTATGCTTACAAAAACCCCAAACCAAACACTCCGATCAGCGATAGACGCTGAGACTTCGGCAGGTGTAGATTCCACAAGGCCTTGATGGGCAATGCAAAAATAATCAAGTCTGACAGAATGTTTCCACCAGCACTGATATACCACAGAGGGTAGTTAGGAATACAGCGGCCTTTAATGCTCTTATCCCAATAGGCGCGAATCGGAGTGCAAGTGTTGATTGAAACCAAAGATATCGAGGTACTCCATAAGCCGATAACAACCATACAAATGATAGTGATCTTACGGAGCCGGCCAGTAAATATACGCATGTACTGGAGCAGAATCGCAGTTTTAATCACTCCCAAGGCAAGGCAATACAGTACTAAAGAGGCGTAAAAAATCCGTAAATACGTGATTTGGGTTGATGGTGATAATGTGTCCCAGTGGTAACCTTGCCCGTGTTTTGTATGTACCATCATCAGAATGCCTTCCGAGAGAGTGATGATCTATTGACAGAAACCATTTTGTTAGATTCATGCGCCAGTTGTGTATGATGCAAGGTAAGACAAAGACGAACATATCCCAATGATAAGACGAAATCGTCCCATGATAATGAGTTGCTTAGCAGAGCTCTAGCGTACAATCGCATACCCACAAAGAGCGAGGTCAGAGCCAAAAGGCTTGAAATTGTGGGTACGATGACCTGGCCTTGATTTTCCAGGTGATAGGTGGAATTCATGATGGTGTGTGAGATGAAGCGAGTTGGAGGTAAGTAAAATCGGGAGTAGAGTACTGGAAGATGTGAGAACCAACCCCGGATAATGACCGTCGACTCTCCACTGGTCAAGTGTCAGAAAACACTTTAACGAGACACACGAAACCGCGACGAATAGGATAGTCGCATGTGTCAATAGGCGCCGCGTATAGAAGAGGGCACAGAGAGCCTTGGGCTCTCTAATCGGGATTTCCTGCTGTCAGGTAGAAGATAGCGAGGTTCGGAAATGCAATGATATGCTATAGGAGTAAGAGCAAGCAAGAAGCCTATGTAGAGACATATACCGTGACTCTAATGCTAGACCTGGTAATGTCCCAAAGAAGGGGAGGGGAGCTACGTCGTTTATGTATCTGCACTCGATTCCTTTGCTTACACTCACTCCCTCTTCTCTTCGCTTACTATCCAACTCCAGTTAAACCAAGTGAATAAATGGTGCTACCATGTAGCTGCAGATCTTTGGCCCTAAGTAATTTGCCAACGAAGTGCTATCACACCCTCATCTCCTTTCCCCTGATTCTTAGTCATAACAGCAAATACTAACAGGCTTGCTGATATGGACTATAGAAGGCTTTAGATCTTGGATATCATGCAATCTACACTTAGCTTAATCCTTAAATCCCAGCACACCCATATCTTTCTCCCTCCCCCCCCCCCCCCCCGCTGTACAAACCATCCACCCGTGTTGCTTGCTATACAGCACAGACACAACTGAGCAACCCCATATTTCCAAAAGTTAGTGCCAGGTTTCTTCTCGCTTACGGGAAGTTTGAGGCAAGCACGGCCATACTAGGCACATCACAGACTATCTGTGCCTTTTTTCAAAGTTGGTCGTAATGAAGACGAATAGCAGAAAGTATTGGGGTTGCTAATATAGCATCTTTGTACTTCTGTTTTCCTTGCTACTGTGCTGGGATAGCCTAATTTTATTTTTCCTTTCGCAAATCGACCCATTCGTGTTCATGGTTATGACACACTGTCCGCCGTATTGCTGCGAAATAACAGTAGGTAGACGTAAAATAATACAATACAATACGACCCATTCGTGTCCATGCGTTTTCCCTTCTTATTGAAGGCCTATTCATGATTTATATAGGAGTAGTGGCGCTATAGCCCTATGAATAAGGCTTGATATATGGTTAAAATACAACGAGAGGAAATCCGACATTTGATGAAAAAGCAAAGGAAAGAAAGAAAAAAAAAAAACTACACCACCAGTAAATGAAAGGACACCGCATAGAAATCGCATGCACGAGCAACCATCCAGAGATACAAATAAGACCGACGTTGTAAATATCAACAGATGGGTGGCCCAGGCCCAGGTAGAAAGGGGATACGGAGAAGGATGGCCAAAACCTACCCACCCTAGACTTATAGTAGCCTAGCTCTGAGACGGGTAAGGCCTACAGCTCGGCCTTAGTCTTTGTTATTTATAATAGGGCCAAAAGGAGACAATCTCCTCGTTCTGCAAAACTCGGTCTGGACTCGAGTAAACAGGGATCCTTGAAGAGCAGCCATCTTGGGCTACGAGTCTTTCCTTGGATAATGGGATACGAAAAATATGAGTGATGAATAATAGAACAGTAGAAAGAGGAACAAGCAGAAGGAAACAGTCAAAAGAAGCTTGTGATAAGCATTCGGTTTGTTGACATATACTATATATGCCTGTGCGACTGGCACCTAAATGAGTCTCACAGGTCAAGGAATAGATCTTCTTCTAACAACAATGTCATCAAAGTAAATACAACGATCCCGACACCGTAGCCGCGGTTCCTTTACCTACTACTTGAGAAACTATTGCGTACTCCAAACTTTCAGCCCATCATCTTTGCCTTCTCCAAACAGCATCACTAGTCTCTCCCGAAAGAGAAAGGTTTTTGTAATAAACCATCGATTTCTACGAGAAACTCGCAAGATCTGCATGCATTATCCTTGATATTGGTAAAGGGACAACCAATTGACAGCAGCGGAAAACACATCGCAATAATGATGTGTTTCTTTTTTCCATTCATGGGTTAATGATGGTGCAAATCTGACATCTATCAAGAGGCCAGGCTAGCCTACACAGTCAGTAGATAAACCCTTGTAGTAAATGTGTAACCCTAGTATAGTTTGCAGCATAAAGTAAACTAGACATTGGTCAACGAGAGAAAATGACGTGGTAGCAAATTAGAACACAATGAGGAAATAGAACCAGAAACAGAAATAAGGGTTCAAGTAAAAGCTTCCGACATCACTGAGCATCGCTTGCCTAAGCCCGGCTGTTACCGTGTCATGAAACCTAGAGTAGAAATAACATGACATGAACCAAGAACGTGGAGTAGATCCCTCCACGTCTGGTCCATCGCTACCAATTTTTTATTGGGGACTCAACCGCAGGCTCTGGAGGACAGAGTTGTACATTGTATTGTATCAGTTGCTTTTGCGATGCATCATGAGCTTAACCTGGGTTGCTAATGTACTCTTATTCATTATGAAAAAAATTGCTATTTTCAGGCAGATTGCAAACGTGGAACTGTTTACGCACGTAGCTCTACAGTAAAAGTCTAGAGGGTGACATCAACAGAAGTGCCTCTCCTTTTTGTGCATTGGTTTGGCTACGAATCAACCTACGCACTTAACCGCTGTCACCTTACAGGGTATTGTATCATACTGATATTGTGGAAACTCGAAATATAGAATAGAGAGCTAGGAAAATTCGTCACTAGAAAGAAAGAAGCGTTGAGGTGCCAACTCACCAGTATATTGTAGTACTACAGAGTTGATATTCGAATTTTGGTACAGTAATAATGGGTCGAGCTTGAGCGGTTATGCCTCACCGCCTTTAGTAACCCAATAAAGTTATGCTACTTCCCTCAGTACCGCTTAAGTAACTTGGATAAGGTAGTGCTTGAATCGGGACGGAGCGACCCAGGAAGAGGACCACAGCTCTGGGAAAGTGGATGGAAGTTGCAGACGCGGAGGCAGTCGGAGCCCTCGAAGCAACGAAGCAAACGACAGGTCGTGAAGGGGCTAGGGAAATCTGGCTGTGCCTCTATAACAGAGGAATCGTGGACCGCCTCCGCAACACAGCAACGAAAAAAAGCACGTCACAGGAAGCGGTGGATGAGACAAGGCGACTCCTGAAGGCCTGGGCAGACGAGACACCCGGAAGGCGTGCCAGAGTGCTATGGGTCCCAGGACACATGGGCATAAAAGGTAACGAGATGGCAGACGCCCAGGCTAAGTTAGGATGTCAAAAACAGGCAACGGATTACCGCTTAAGCCTCGCAGGAGCACGGAGATGGAGGAGAGACCAGCTACGTCTCGACTATGAGGAATGATGGAAAGAACAGGACGGATACCGCCTACTTGGAGCCGGCATCCCCATCGAAACCCCATTCCATGCCTCCCGATACAAGGGGCTTTCCAGAACAGATCTGGGCCACATTCTCGCCGTCGGAACCACCAATGAAGACTTTGACAAGTACCATGAGCGATGGGGACATAACTGCCCATTTGGATGCAGGGCCTGTAACTAACCCAAAGAACGGAAGGAACGGGGCCACTGGTGGACGTGCAAGGCACTGCCTAGACCATGGAGCCAACGGTTTGCGGACAAGCTACTGAAAAACACGAAAGCGTCAAGTCACGTCGCCAACGTGCTACGCCGCAGCCTGAAGTTTATCCAAGAGAAGGAACAACCAGAGCCCGATCTAAACTCACCGAAAACCACGAAGGCTATCTTACCTCAAGAAACGCGGAGAGGCAGGACACATCCGCCGCATTCCACAGGGGACCGTCCTAGACAAAGGCAGTCCAGTATGACACAACCAACTTCGGGACAGAACGACCAACAGATATGAAGGGGACGAAGAGGATGAAGAGGAGCGGGACGGAAGGACGGAGAGAACGGGGGAGGTTAGAGGTTACTTTTGCAGGATCGGAAGGAGATGTCGAAGAGGGCTTCACGTGACGATGCTGAGGAAGCCCTACTACCGGCCACCAGCAAAAAGAGGGAACAAAATTATATGCGGCAACAGCCATGCATACGAAAGGACAGCAGTTTCTGTCCGGAACGCGCCGTGGTATTACTGCGAAATAACAGTAGATAGACGTAAAATAATACAATAACAATAGTAACAATTGCTTGAATCGGGATCCTACTTGGAAAACGCCAGAGCTACACTACCTAGTATCAATTCTTTTATAACTTGTCTGGTGATCAATAGCTGACCAATAATGTCAGCAACCTCATGAAATTCTCTAATGACTTAGATTACGAGTTAAAATTCACGCGATTGAAAGACTTCATTATCAGCAAAATATAGCACTTGTGTTGGCTACTAGTTTCTGATAAAGGTTACTCTATACAGTTTGTTGAACTTGAGCTTGGGCTAATATAACATCTACGGGTATCACCAACATCAAACGACGCTAGATACAATGAATGGAATTTTGAATAGGAAAACGGAATAATAATTTGATGCCAGAAAAATATCGCTAGAAAACATCAAGTTGCAATGCTTGATAATGATAACTTTGCCTATCCTTTCACTCCCACTTCGCTTTTCAAGTAGCCGCTAACCATACGTCACTGTCTTTGATCATGGACGGAGGACTCCCATAATTGCCGTTATCATGTGTGCCATTTCTGGGACCATCAGTAATTGGGTTCGATTCTGCGGTCCAATTACAGGTATCCATGATTCAGGCATCCGTGATCCGTCAACGATGAAATCTCTAATAGCATGGACTATCAAGTCGCTCCTGTTCTGCAAATCTCGAGCCTGCGCATTATCAAGATCAATAATTTCTGCCACCTTCTGACGAAGTTTGTCTGTCAAAACATGCCAGAAGAGACTGATCAGCGACTGACATCCGAGGAATACGCGGAATGTTTCGAGAAAGCTCGACATTAACGGCACGTTAGGTAGTACTTCGTGGTATTCAGGCCAACAATCACCCAACACGAGTTCGAGTGCCACGATATTTTGCCCATGCTTGATAATCCGTGAGATACCATCGTGCGGGAGTGTTGGTTGACCCAAAAACTCGACAAAGGCTTGAGTGCTTAGCTCAATTGCATTTTGGATATAGACATGTAGGGGTTGGTAGAGAGCTACTGGCCTGAATATATGGGTAGAACGGATGAAATCAAGATATGACATGTAGTATAGCGCGTGTAGGCTTGCAGCAAGGTGGATTTTGTTGAGTTCAGATTGTGCATATGTTTCTGATTCAGGTACAGAAAATTCGCGGATGATTCGGTTCGATTGTTCAAATACCATTTCAGATGCTGGGTCAATGACAACTTTCTGGATCCTAATAACGATGTTGAGGCGCTCTAGACCACTGGAATCGATACCCATCTTAGCTTTGTCAATCATCGACTTGCAGGAAATGATCATTTCTGCACAGCGAATAAGTGAGGGGTAGTCTTGCGGTTCACCTTTACCATGTGGCAAAAATTGCTGACTATAAAGTTCTAGATTTCGACCAAGCTTGCAAAACGTTGAATATGAAAGCATCAACTCATGCGTTAATGCGACTTGTCTGGCTACGTGTTGGGTCATGATTGCATAATCAAATGTGACGCCAACTTGATGCTCTAGCTGGTGGTGGCTCTGGTTAAGAGCATCGGTTTGGCCGTTAAGCCAACTTGTAATATTCCAGCTAGCGTTGTTCTGATCATGAGTATGACTTAGAAAGGATTCAGCTGAGCCAGTGGTCAACGAATCGATGTTGGAATTTACTTCCTGGATATCAAAAAGAATTCGTGATAATGGGGTAGAAAAGTCAATCGGTTGATCATCTGAGCCACCGGTTTCTCGAATAAGATTGCGTATAAACACAGGAGCCCGAAAGTTGGGGTTTAGAAATGACCTATAGTCAACATAGGAATTATCGTTGTTGTCCATGATAAGTGATAGTAAGGTGATTTGGGTATTGAGGGTGAGAGTGAGAGTGAGGATGAGGATTTTGTGTGTGTTTTTGTGTTAGGAAGAAATTGAGTAGAGCCGTAGAAACAAAACGGAAGGCGGCCACTTTAAAAGCAAACGGAACAGCCCAAGATCAAAGCAAACACCTATTACTTTTGGTACCTGCGAGAAAAAAGAAGAAAAAAAGAAGAAAAAAAAAAAGAAAAAAAAACGCCCGGCTATTACTAACGCTCGAACCGAACCGAGCTAGCGCCGCTGCTGAGCGGCAGGAATGAAGCGGGAAGCTGAATTGACCTATAATATTGCGTGACGTGGTCTACAAAAGAAATAACACCCTGTTTTTTCATGCTTTTGGAGATCAAGAAATCTTACCGCCAAGTGAAAGAAATTACTCAACTGTAGGGAGCACAATATCCATTTTGAGCCGCCGGCAGCACCGGACTACAGAGTAAGATAGGACTTTAGTGTAGGATTCTCCGGAAAAAACAAGAGGTTGACAATTTAGCACCATAAAACTGGGGCTTAAGTTGGAGATGTTGTAGGAGTTTTTTTGGAGTAGTTTCCGGCCGCGAATTCCTGCCATTTCCTAGCTTTTGCTTCTTTTTCTTTTTCTTTGTTTTGCTTCTTTTTCTTTTTTTTTTTTTTTTTACTTCTTTGACTTTCCTAACTTTACTCTTTCTTTTCATCGTCGTTTAGAAACATGTTAGGGTATTAGTGACTCGATACTTTCGGTCGCGTTTTTTCCTTTTTAATCCTCTTTGTAGTGACGACGCAATACCTGCTTCGTAGTTGCTTTTTCTGAGGCTGAATTTATTCACCGCCTAGCCTGGCTTTAGTGACGACTCGGCTTTACTACTCTTTCTTAGACAACACCGACAGACAACCTTTTCATTACCCCGCGATGGAAACAATCATCCCCCTCGAAAATTCGATTCCATGGCCGGAAGGCGATAATGATACGGACACGGTTTTCGGTGGCCACCACCTCAACCTCACACTGTTGAAGCAATGGAACTACACACTGTATGAGAACCACACTATTAGTAACTTCTCGAAATGTAAGATGGTGCTTGAGCCGCATTTCCCGTATGCCATCTTCACCAACGGCTCTTTTGCGAACTCGACTACTTGCTACCGGGCCCTCAACCATATCGGGCCGCGTGCTAAGACTGGCACGGGATTTGTCGTCTTGTTTGCTATCTGCTTGTTCTTCATTCTCCCGTGCCTGCGCAAGCACGGCCGCCTGCATCTACCTACTGAACGTCGCTTCTTCCCCATCGGCCGTCGTTGGCAATGGTACTGGGGCTCATTTGTATGCGCTTGTGGAATCATTGGCATGTTTGCCAACATTGATGTCGATCGATACTATTTGCCTTCCATCCCCATCGTTATCACGAGCTTTTTCTGGTATTTGGCGCAGATGGGCACTATGGCGCTGGTCTGGGAGGCTATCCGCCACTGGAACTCGTGGTCGGAGCGCCAATGGATCGATCCAAACCCATTTGCATACCCGCAATTTGATCAACGAGGCATGTTTGAGTTTTGGCTTCCGCTAGTGTACTATTTGTTCTTGTGGTTGAACTTCTTTATGATTATTCCACAGAGCTGGGGAAAGACACAACTACAAAGGTCTCAACAGCAAATAGACTTGAGAGCGAAGCCATTTGTCCAAGCAGTCCGCTTCAAAGTTGGCGCTGGGTTCCTTGTGGTTTGCTACATTATAAATTTTGTGTCGCTTGTTCATACGATCTGGCATTATAAGCCCAGGGGCCGCAACTGGTTTTATCAGTTTCTAAACTTCTTCCGCTACACACCTGTCCGCTTTTGGTTTATTTTGCCGTGTCAAGCTGTCATGATTGCATTCCAGTGGGCTGTGTGCTTCCGGTGGGATATCCACCCTGTTAATATCGACGGCGATGTTGTGGCAATCTTTGCTGCAGGCTATGCGCCCATGGTCATGATCATGTTGATCCAGATTATCTGGGGTCTGCATCATGCCAACGAGGACTTGGAACTCATCAGACAGCGTAGAGTTCGTGGCGCCGAAGTTGATGCTAGCTTGGGAATTGTGAACAAGCCCAATTGGTGGAAGCGTGTCCATGGCGATGACCACCTAAACTTGACTATGATGGAGCGTCTCCGTCGTCGTGTAGCTGCTGTTGGCGGCGGTCGTCGCATGGATGCCGCTGCCGCGATGTCTGATGAAAACACCGGAACCTATCAGGATAACATCGAAATGTCGCCCAGTGGCCCGCCCAATGGCCGTCCTCAATCAACGGCGTCGTCTCAACGCTCTAAGGTGGTATTGCCGACGCCGTATACGGGCAAGTCAGAGCAGCGCCGTTACGAGCGCACGATGGAGATAGCATCATCTATGCTGTTCCCTAATGCTCCACCTCGAATTACACAAGAAAGACTTCGAGAGCTACAAGAAGATGGGCCGCCTCCCCCGTATGGAGCTAGCGCCTCAGGATTGGCCTCGGGCTCTGGTGGTCATGAGTCATCAGTACGGTCTCGATCACGACCTCGGCCAGACTCTTACACATCGTCGGAGTCGGCAGACTCAACATCGATGTTGAACCCAAAACCACAAAAAATCAAGAGCATGTTGGACATCTAGAATAGATAGGAGGTTGGTGTTATACTTAATAGGAGCAGGAGCAATGAATATGGGTACTCGCCTATAACTACTTGAAATATACTGCGGAGATGACTTGAATTACGGCCTTAAAATAGTTCTTTTGTGATAAAAGTCCCCTAAACAGGGCGCCCCCGCTTTGGTGCACGCGCCTTGGTTTGAGACAGTTACTATTCATCATACCACTACCCGTTCCCGCGTCTTGAGCGTGTTGGGACGTAAGTAATAGGAATTTCGGACTGTTTTTGTCCCAATCCCTTCTGCCAATGCATAACGCCTTGAGATATCGATAAGCCACTTAGCTGTGAAAAGATTACAACAAGTAGTAGGTGGTACGTATGTAATGAGCAGGAAGAGATGTCGAGGAATGAGATATGTAAGAAAAGACAAATAGAAAAGCGAGCGACTCGTCAAAATCAGGATTGTTAGGTAGAAGGCCGAATTCAATCTATTCAATAAAACATGAGATTCAACTAGCTGGAAGGTTGAAGCGAGTGCTACAACGCCCACTTATCTCAAGCCACTGCCAATTTTTAACCGGGACTTTTGATCCTGCAATACACAGAGTTTCGTTGAGGGAAGCTTCCTTCTAACCTGGGGAATGATTATACAAAATGTAGCGGTATGTTGCTCAAGAAAAGCCTTTGAAGAAAAGGTAGGTAGGTGTCTTTGATTTCGTTGTTTTTCTATGGTAATACCCTAAAAACAAGCTCTCGTATAGATCTATATCTACACAGAGCTAGCATACACAAGTTGTGCGATGGTTGATTGTTCTTTGTGTATGTCCTCGCATGACTGGTCATGTAGTACAGTGATACTTACGGACCCCCCCTCCCCTCCCAATCACAAAATAGCTGTTCTCGAGTAGCTTGTTTTAACTGTATTTTTGAAACTTGAAACGTGTTCTTGTGTAGGTTTGAGCAATTGTTCAACTTGGTGAGAGCAACTTCTTGTCTTTTCGCCTGCCTTATTTGGCTGTTTGTCGTTTGTCGTTTGCTGAAGTACCTACCCCGCTTGTCTCTTTCGGACCTTTGTAATAATAGAATGAGTGCTATGAAGAAAAAATCGGCAATCATAGACTTCTCCACTAGCACCTAGCTCCTTCCTTCCTTGTGTTTGATCGGGTAGCGCCCTCAATCTACCGACACCACTGTATTGAAACAGCACTCTAGCTAGCCTGTGTTGAAACATGCCGCTTTGTAGTCTATTTTGCCATGGTCTCCTCTCCTTAGCCCGATGTATATATTCTTGCCCGACCAGCTCCTTTGCTACTGACTCCCTCTCTTACTGGATCCCTTCTTTGCTACTCCCTTACTGTCTCTGATTCAGCATCATCCACTGGAAATCATGTGGGCGTCAGCCACATCAGATCAACGCGTGTTCATACGCAGTTATTACTGCCAAGGCCCTAGACAGCAAGATGGATTTCTAATCTAAAAAAATATTGTTGAGTTATCTTTCCCCAATAACTTTGGGCAGCTTTCCCTAACGAAAAGAAATGCTATACCAAGACTGAGCCTCCTAATGCATGAATCCCACATCCTGCGGACAAGAAACGATCTGTGTACCTTCAACCCCAACAGCCTTTTGCTATTGACGCTTATCCATAAAAGGCGTGCACTCCGCCCCGAACTAGAGGGTCGTTATGCTCCAACTCACGCCCATCACCGTCTTTCTTGCTGCCTGTGCTCTTATATTTCTCTATACCATCATGGACACCATGACACGCCCCCCCACTGAAAATCAGATTTCTGATTCGCTCCCCGGACTTAGGACCATTATCACCGGTCACGATTCCACGGGCTCTGCTATAATACATGAAGTGCGTCCTTTAAAATGGACTTCATTTCAAGAAAACCGCCTGGGCATGAGCGTTGCCTACACAACCCAGTTTCCTGCCCAGCTTTCTGGCGATGCTGATATTGATGCCCACGACACTCTGCTTGACTCAGGCCGCCTAGGCCTTGTCAACCCTAACGGCACTGTTCTACGCTATGTTGATATTGCGCCTGGTCATGAGTGCCTCATGCACCGCACGCAGAGTGTTGATTATGGTATTGTGCTTGAGGGCGAAGTTGTTGCTGTCATGGGCTCGGGAGAAGAAATCATTATGGGCAGAGGGGATACTATGATTCAGAGAGCGACAATGCACCAATGGCGAAATGATAGCCAGACGCAGTGGGTGCGCATGATTTTCTGCCTCCAGGATTGCCAGGACCTCATCATTAACGGCAAAAAGATAGGAGAGGACTTGGGCGTGGGCATGAAGGGGATCCCGCCTTCAGACAAGACTGAGAATGAGAACACGGATTAGTTTTTTTTTTCTTTTTTGGTCAAAGTAGCAGCCTGGCTTGGTTTTTATTTATCTACTTTACTATACAAGACACATAAAGCTGAGATGAATTACTTTCTTTATTCCGTATTTTTAACATGGAAATATAAATATTACTACTATGCGGTATTGAGCTAATAAAACAAATGTGGAACGAAAAGAAAACTAGAACGAGATATGAACGTGGAGTCATTGTGCGGATGACGGATGAACGCGTGTATGTGGCTATACACGTTGGCGAAGGGTATGAGAGCTAGCTGGATGCATCCCAGTATGATTGAGGGGACAGTGCAAAGAGGAGGGCGGGTATGGGGGCACCATTAACGATTGCCGAGAAGCTTAAAATGGGCTTTGCCAACAATGCGACCCCGGTGTCTAGTCAAGGTCTCCTTCATCAGACGAAAGCCAGCCACTAGCCAGTTTGCGGCCCCGAGCGTAGTAGTCGTCGCCATTTTCATCAATATCATCAACGATAGTACGGGGTTGTTGGTCTGGCACAGTCGCAAAGTCATCGGAATAATCCCAATGAACAGGTATTTGCGTGCCATTCGCACCATGGCCATAGGCGGACCCACGCCATTGGCCGGCGACGATTTTGGCCGCAACATGCAACATCAGTCTGAGGAGATTTCGGGGCGGGCCTAGGATCAGATCACATGTCTTGGCCATAATCGACCATGGAATGCGACGCAAGTGGCCACCAGTGTGCACGAGGTTGTACGCGTTATGATTGCGCTTGCTAGGCGGAGTGCTGGGGCGTGAAAATAAATCGGTGATCGATGGGAGAGGAGACAGGGCAGTGCGCTGAGAGATGCTGGTGGTGGTTCGATGGCTGGCGCGTTGGTGGAGTGAGGAAGGAATCGGAGACATACGCTGTTTCAAGGGACTAGAAGGAGTTGCTACTGTCGGCGATATCTCGCCAGACTGGACAAGGTGACTGGTGGAGGCCTGAATTTTGGTATTTTCCTGGGCGGCAAGAGAGGAGGTAGTATCAAGTGAAAGCGCGATTTTCTTTTCACTCTTCTTGCCCGTCGCTGCTGAAAAGTCGCCGGGGTTTTGCTCGGTAGTTTTGATGGAGTCGACGACCACTGGTGGTGTTTCTGTTGCTGAGGATATACTTTTTGTGTTGGGCGTATTTTGGCGCGAACACTCTTTTTCAGAGCTGGGATGGCTCAGGGAGGTCTCCAGAGCGCCTGGCGAAATGGGGCTGGCCGTAACTGTCGCTTGGCTTGAGGACGTAGATACCGTTGACACTGAGGAGTGGGCGGAGGATGTTGAAGAGGACGATGACGCTATGCGCGCGGATTTCAGGTGCGCTGGTCGGGGAGCCATGGTGAGAGGGGGTACTGTTCGTGGCGCCATAGATAGGGGCGATTGTGGCCGAGAATGTGCTTTATCGCCAGCGGCCGCCATGGAGGTAGATGAGGGCATGCTCATATGGGGTGGCATATTGCCAGATCTGGGTGCTTGGAATCCGGGACGTCTCAGACGCTTTTTCAGCACTGAATTTCCGCCCATGCCACTGCCCTCATGGATTTCATTGCTGCTACGACGTACGTCTCTGCTTATATTGCGCCCAGGGCGCGCGGCTGCATCTTCCGCCTCGAAAATAGTCGTTTCTCGCTGTCGACTGTACAAACTACGCGAGGTCATTGTCCTAACGTGGGTCAAATCACTGACTACAGATCCAATGTCGCTGGTATCATCATCAAATTCATCGAGATCATCGAGGAACGCCGGCCCTTTGTTTTTGTCGTCCTGGAGTGAATGGACATATTGCTTACGAATCCACTCTTGGCGCCGGCTCTCAGCTGAGATTTTGGCCTCGAGGTTAGTAACCATGGGCTTGACCTCCAGGTGAGTGGGCTTAAGCGTGGGCGTGGGCAGGTAAGATTCTTCAAGGCAATACTCGGATTCCACTTCGGATGTCCCTGAGAGCGAGGACTCGGAGTGTGACGTAGTCGGTCGCTCCAGCGCACTGTCTAGAGGTTTGTTGTAGAGGTATTTTTGTTGCTGTTGTGCATTCTCGGTGCGGACACCTCCATACATATCAGCTGTGCTTGGCGATTTATCGTAGGGGCCAAGTGGGCTAACAAAGGCCGTATCTGAGGGTTGCCATAATTGGCGTTTTGCGGACGCGGTGGTAGAGTCTTCGGGCGTGTCGGGTATCTCAACGGCAAATGTGCGTTCAAAGGGACAGACAGTCTTTTCGAAAAGCAGGATTCCGCTTAGAATGTCGCGCAGGATTTCTGCACGGTGGCAGTCATCGGAGCTGTCCAGGGGGAGCTCAATGCGCCAGTATTGGGGTCTGCGTATTTGTAGCACAAAGCGAGATCCCTCTTCGTCAAGGCACCAACACTGGCTTTTAGGGAGTATGGGTTGTAGGGCCGAGCCGCAATTAAGGAAGGCGACTGAGCCTGGTGCTCTATAAATTTTGAAGGCGCCTGCGTGGAAACGCAAATGTTAGCAAGAGACAAAGGATGAGTAGAAAGCCGCCACACGTGCTGGTTCGAGTTGCGCTGAGCTTTGTTGCACCTACCCACGGCAATCGTTCGCTCCATATGCGAGGACCATGTGAGAACCTCTGTGGGGCTGTGTTGAGAGGCTGAGCCTCGCGGGGCCGTCCGGGCAGTAGCGCTGAATGCTATGATCTTGACATTTGGATGGCTGTAGAGCGTCTCGACTTTCTTGTTTGCCTTGGATTCTGCAAGAGAAGCATTCGCTGGAGAAGAAGCGTCGTACTCGGAAGGAACTGAAGAAGCAAGACGGGGTGTGGGATTCGTGACCACTCGCCGCGGCGTCGCCCGAGATCGAGAGGTGGTTGCTCGCGTTGAAGCAGCAAAGGTAGGCGACGGTGTAGTTGTAGGGGCGCCAGCTGCGTAGCGGCTTTGAGCCGCTTCAGAGGCCGAAGCCATGTTACAATATGGTTTGCCGTGGAGGACAGGATTGAGAGAGAGAAACCAGAGAGCAGAGGGTTGAGGAAGGAAGGGGTTTGGTATGGGAGGAAAATTAGAGATTGGGGTCGGGCGCTAAAGGGGAGAAAATGAAGATTCGGGTTTCAAGAGCGGAGGGATGAAAATAAAGGTAAAAGAAAAAATAATCATGAGCTAGAAGATAGCTAGAAGCATGCGAGAGGGAGAATGAAGTTGAGAGGAATGAGGCGAGAAGAAAAGGACGAACGAAAGAGGAAAGAAACTTGGGATAATAACGTCGCCCAACTACTTTACAGGGTGTCGCGAGAAAGCCTGTTGCTGGCCGGTCCTTGTGTTTGTGGCGTTTCGCCTACAAGCAAAGCCTTCAAGAAAGGATAAAATGACGAGAGTAGTACGAATGAGACGGGGAAAGCCTAGCCAGCTACTCAAAAAGTTATGCACACAAAGAGAGAAAAAAAACAAAAGTTCGTTGTGGCCGTTGTTTTACCTATGCAAGTTGACAGTGGTGTCCCACACGTTCAACAGCTCACTCAGGGCTTGTCGTTGAAACCTGCTGCATAAGGTCATGCCAGATTCCAAGTCGATGGGCTGCCAATATGCGGCCACTTCGGGATTCCTAGTTTGGGGAGGGCGCTTTGAACATGAAAAATGCCAAAGACGAAGCAGCAGAAGCAGTGACAAATCGGATATGTATGAATGACAGTTGGTTTTGAAACGATTTCTGAAGGCCGAAACGCAGCAAGGCGCGATGATGAAGGTAAAAGATCAGACGATTGAGGAGAGGTCAGTACAGTCTAGAGTTGTCAAGACAGCACAGCACAGCACAGCACAGCACAAAGGAGGAGGGGGAAATTAAGTGAAAACGAGAAAGAAATTCAACAAACGAGGAGGCTCCTGTTTCTTCCTGGGAGCTGAAATGATCAGGCCCCCCCCCCTCCCTGGTCCCCTCACTCTTCCCCCCCCCTCGTCTTGAGATGAAAATTGGGGTGGGAGTAAAGAAAGAGACAAGGATTAAAGTGAAAGGTTTAGGAATCCCAAAGCTCCCCAAGACCAGGGCTTTCTAGATCGAGACATGAGGGCGAAAAGAAAAAAAGAGAAGAAAAAAAAAAAGACATCTCATCTTGCTCGGTGTCTTGTTGTAAATTCCATCAACCCGACTCTTTATTTTCATGACTACTGCGTATGACTGTATTATGAGGCATGAGATAATATTGGATCACAAGAGAAGAGTCAAGGATGGAACACATCAGGGTTAGCAGCTCTTCTAGCATTGCACATAACGGGACAGTCAACCCGCCCTTTCTTTGTCTCTCCTCCATGCTTGTTGCTGTCTAGATCAATCAAGATGAGAGAGGAGCGAGGGCACCAAGCGGTGTTTTGGCGACAACAACGTGGTCCAGTGGGTTAACACCAACAAGAGCACTGCTACCCTGTTGCTCAATGGACATGTCCTATCCTTTGTGAAGGAGTAGATTTTTGCAAAGAGGTCCTGGTAGTGCTATCTATGCCTGCATTTTATAGGGTTGCTAATGCAGGTGAAACCTGGGAACAGACAATTAGAGCAGGCTTCAAGGAATAATGAAATATTGCTAATAAATGTAATGCAAGAGGTCATGTAGAAAAGAGAGGCTCTAGCTTTACTAGAAGGATAGCTAGGAGGGGGTGTTACGTGCCTAGTTTTGATTGTGTACGCATTTGCAATGAAGATCATGGTAGTATGCGGAGAACAGAGCTATTCGGTGGCATTCATTGCAGCTGACAAGGATAAAAAGAATAGAACTAAGCCAAGTGATGATGGGCTTTTCGTGGTTGTGTTTCGTTGGTCAGTAAGAAGCGCATGACATAACAAGGTAGGGTTATGACGATTTTACATAAACGCACTTATGCCGTTATCTGCTTATCGATAAGTGGGGTAAAGCGGGTGACGGAGAGCCAGTGAAATAGGCGCTAGTATAACTGTCGCGTGATCCTCGGGAACAGGATTAATGGTATATCTGTTGTTCAGGCTTGTCGTAATAGGCGAAATATCTTAGACAGATGCGTCGTCATGGCTTTATTTTGCGGCAACCTGTAGTTTATTGTATGTCAAAAATGCTGCATCTGGCACTAAGCATTTATTACTAGTAGCCAAAAGAGGGGCCAGAACGGCGTTTGCTAGGATCCGGTACGCTCTGCTGACCGTGTTATTCCATCTTACCGCACATACATTGTGGCTTTCTACTGGTGTTGGAGCAACTTCATCGGTGATCTTGACTGCCTGGAGGGATGCGCTTGCTTCGGCATCCGCCGCCTCTCTATTTCTGCCGCATACCATGGTCTTGTGCTAGAGCCTTTTCCCATGGTATATTCTGTCTAGCCGGCTCATGTGTTGCTGTCGCTGTTGCGAGAGCCATTTGAGTGCACTCAGGTTATGTCTTGTGATCCTTGGTGTAGCACGTTTAGACGGGCCTTGGACGCTCTTTTCTTGCTTAGATTTTCAGCACGCATATGTATATATGTATAGGTCTTTCTGCTTTACCTTTGATAGGAGCTTGGTCGCATCTTTGATCAGGGGTGGGAGCATTGACTTGGCCTTATAAATAGTCCTATTGATTGTTGACAGGTATAGGGGTGGTTTATGTTGCATGTGAATGCCTGTATTCTAGCCATTCGCACAATATTTTGGCAAGCGATTTATAGGCCCGGCAAGACTGTGAGTCTACGTAGGATATGTTTTTTTTTTTTTTCGTCGCTATTTAGATTGGCAAAACTGCCTAAGCTACCGCTTACCTTATGCAAACCATGCTCTCTAGACGGTATTACAATACGCGCGCCTGGTATACTGAATCACTGGCTACTACAGTAGCTATGCCTAGTTCAAACTCGGTATCCTAGCGAGCATACTGGATGATGTCTGAGATAATAGCAGCATAGAAGGAACTAGAAAGAGTACAAAACGCGTAGACGATAAATGGAGCAAGGCAGGTCTTTTCTCACCAAGCATTGCTGGGCCGGGCTTAAATTTGGGAATGCCATGACAATGGTTTGAGAGTTGTCTTATTGGACTAGTAATGCCTACAAAGGGGAGCTAGAGGTAGACTGTTACTTCTAGGATTGAAATGGTGTAACAATCTGATTAGGGGATTGTTGACGCACAAATGTGCTTTGTTGGAATCTGAAGGTGGCTTGGGAAAGGTGATTGGGGTCGCCGTCTACAATGAGTGAGTCCCTAGCTCGGACTTTGTTTGCTAGCAGAGTCAACACTCAAAATAATAGGAGCTATCTCAAGCGAAACAATGATGAATGCTGTTGTTTCTCCCTTTGTCTTACTAGGAGCTAGCTATATGTCTGTTGAAAAGTGCAAAATAGCAAAGTTCTTCCATTTAGTGATTTATTGACAAGATCATGTGTTTTATTGGTTTAGTTTACAAATTCAAGCTCCCATGAAACAACATCACGACCTGGATTCACATAACTCATGTTGTTGCTGTCTTGCTACTCATTGCATCCACCATTGTAGTTATCATCATAGTTGAATTGACTATTGACCTGGTGGCTGCCCAGGTTCTTGTTGGAATCTTGGATGGCTACCTTTCAAAAAGAACTGCACAGGGACGCCTAGTTATGCAATGGACTATAGAGTATAGTTTCTACGCAAATGGATGGTCTGGGGGGGGGGGGGTTAGGCGAGACTTAGGGGTTACAAGAGAGAATCTTGGCTTGAAGTGCAGTGAAAGGTCCCTGTTTGGGGCTGAAGATGAAGATGAAGATGAAGATGGGCTTTCAGAATCAAGCCATCGAGAGCTATACACAATCACGAAGGCCTGAGGAAAATGGTTCAATGAAGTTTAATGTCATCATTCCTTACCTGGACGATTCACGGAAAGACAAGATTCCAAAGCGTGGTGGCAGTGAGTTCGCTGACGGGCAAATGCCACTAATGTATGTAGATGTAGTTTTGACGACAACCCACCAGCGCAAATAGCAAGACCTCATGATTAACGAATACACATTATTTGTCCTGTTAATATCACCGGTAAAGCCACGTTATGTTTCTAATGCAATATACTGTGGTAAGAAGCTACTAGGAATATGCCACATGCCACATGCCACATGCCACGACCTAGCCTAAGCTCATAGCCCTTGAACTGCTCAAGATAAACGTTGATAGGCTGGTTGCGGAAGAAAAACTATCTGCGTATGGGCAGGTATAGCGCAAACTGAGCCAGGCAAGGAAATTGGTCACTTCCATTTCTTTGGACCAAGTCCATCGGATTTTACCAAAGTAGAAGAGTGAAATTTAGCTGCATAAAATTGTCATTTATTTATTGGGTTGGGGGAGCTGGTGTGTCCCAAGTTTGAAGCCTATGGCATGTTTTAGGCAAGCCCAGGCGGAAGAATCCAATACATCGACTAGAACAAGCTTCACACTGTTCATAGCTTTATTCATTAATCTGAGATGGATAGGGCTCAGCTTGGAATAAGAAGTGTTGACTTTGACTTTCACTTACTCCAGCATGACGACTGAACAGTTATCAGTTCGCCCGCTGCATTCTGAGCTGTGAATTTCTAGGCAGTCTTCTGAGTTTTTAACACTCCATCAGTCAATAGTGATAAGCAAGCGATTGTGTGTGAACAATCTGTGGTTAGTGGTAAGCTGCGAGGTCTTGATTAGGAAACTGTATACGATAGCATTGATAAGATATCTGAGAGATGTCGTCAAGCAATGATTGGCTTGAGAGATAGTCATCTTTTGAAAAACTAGACAGCTTGATGATATGGAGTTCCCTAGTAGCTATGTGGTGGCATTACACGAATATGTATTGTAGCTAGTTCTTCTATGGCTAGCATGACTAACTGTAGATGGGGGACATTCTGGGAACTGATAGGATTGGCCTATCTGTGTGTCCATGTCCTTTTAATCAATTGATTTTAACCACAATCTACGCAGCTCAAGATCTACGCTCGGTACTCCTAGTGCTCCATTCTATATTGCTATCCTGGCTAGCGCGTCTGTATGAGTGACATATCACTGTCTTTGAGGTATCACAACCGTTGAATCTAGTATCAGAAATATCATGCACCTGACCGGTAGCAAGAAACGACCTCTTGAAGTGATCTATCGTCCTACAGTTAAGAGTGAACGCAGTCATTTCCGGCAGTGTCTTTTTTCTTGCGGGAATACAGAGAGAAAGTTGGATTACTGCTAGAAGGTGTGATGAGAGCTCCAATGATGATCTTGATGGTAAAAATGAATGTCCTATCGATAGGTTTCTGTATCTTGGGTCTCTATCTAGCTGGGCTAAGTTCATGTTACATATTATGCATTTGCAAAAGCCCAACAGCCACGCTTATTCCAAGGTCACAGACAAAGCAATACGACGCTCTCAGCTTTGGGCAGAAACGAAGTTCTCCGCACTTCTGGCAACAAGACCAATTTCCTGTGGTAAACACAAACAGTTACAGTTTCAACTACTTCATCCAAACATGACCATCGTTAACCATTGTGATACATGCCATGCCGTTAAGAAAATAAAAACATGGAAATCAAAAGCAAAGCCAAAGCTTATCTCCGAAAGCTCAAGGGGCGCATTCATAAGTCGGGCTCAGCGACGCCATCTGCCCTTTCATCCGGTCTGTTACATTCTGAGCCTGTGCTATCTCCACCACAGCCGCCGGGCACGGCATGTCCATCTCCAACAGAGCTCAAACCCATAACCATATCTAGCCTACAGGAGAAAATGTGGAATCAGGCGTACAAGGATGCAGAATCAGAAGAGCCAAAGTTAGTGAAGAGGTTCAGGGAGATTGTCTTCCTCGAACACCACGCCGATAAGCCAAGTGTCGAATCTACCGATCGAGCCGAAGATACGAACACCGCAGACCCAAATATTACATCAGCTCAAATGCTAGAAGCTGTCCAGAGTGGTATTGATCGAAGGAAAAAGGAGGCCTTCATCAAGCAAGATACTGGCGATGGCTTGCGTGCGGTGCAGGCCATCACGGAAATGATGCAAAGGGCTGTTTATGGCGTCCCAGAAGCCGCGATTGTGTGGATGGCTGTTTCCTTTGGAATAGATGTATGTTATCAAAAAGCCCACCCAAAAACAAACACACACCAGGCCGCTTCCTAACATGAAATAGCTTTTAACAAACCCTTTCACTGAGGCGCTGAGCAATCGCCAAGGCATCGAGTATGTCCTAGGAAGAACAGAATGGTATTGGAACTTGGCCAGTTTGCTACTGGACGAAAACAAGGGCAATGAGGCTACAGCCAGTCTACGAGACTCGCTGGAAAAGAACATCACACAGCTGTTCCAAGAATTGCTTTTATACCAAATGAGAAGCGTCTGTCTCTACCATCGCAGTGCGGGCGCCACTTTGATCCGAGATGCGTTCAAAGTTGATAACTGGGCAGACCAACTTGACAGTATCAAGGAGGCCGAACAGACTGTGCAGTTAGATATGGCACAGTACAATAATCAAAAGATCCAGCTAAAATTCCAAAAGCTTAACGATACAACATCTGCTCTTCAACAGAGTCTACAAAGCATCTTCACAGCGGTAAATAACCAACTAGAATGCCTACAAAACATCCATGAGGCAGTACAGGGCCAAACAAACCACCAAGAGAAAAACAATGACGACGAAAAAAACAAGCAATGCATTTCGGACCTTTGCCAGACTGATCCCCGAAACGACAAGGTGAACATCCAGGCGAAAAAAGGGGGCTTGTTGAAGGGCTCGTACCAATGGATTCTTGAGCATAACGACTTCCAGCGGTTCAAGAATGAAGAACGCGCACGGATTCTCTGGATCAAAGGAGACCCCGGCAAAGGCAAGACTATGCTTCTTTGTGGCATAATTGATGCGTTAGAGTCAGAGCAAGCAGCACCGCTCTCTTATTTCTTTTGCCAGGCCACCGGTGGTGCTAAGCTAAACACAGCTACTTCTGTTCTACGAGGCCTGATATACTTCCTAACGCGTCGTAACCTTCAGCTTGCAAAGTATGTGAGAGCAGAGTACGATTACATGGGAAACAAGCTCTTCGACAAAGAGGGTGCTTGGCATAAAATGCGCAAGATAGCATCTGCAATGTTGAAGGATCCAAGCCTGAAAGATGCCATCCTGATTGTGGATGCTCTGGATGAGTGTATCGTGGACCGACAGCACCTACTTGATTTCATTACTGAGCCCTCATCCGCCAAATGGATTGTATCGAGCCGCAGCTGGCAAGAAATTGAACAACGGCTAGGTGATGCTGAGCAAAAAGTCAAAATCCATCTCGAAATGAACCAAGAGTCAGTTACTAAAGCCGTGGGACATTATATTCAGAAAAAGGTGGATAAGATGGAAAAAGAAAAGCGATGTAGTGGAGAGATCAAACAATCCATCTTGGAGTATCTGGAGCAGAACTCAGGTGGTACATTCCTCTGGGTAGCTCTGGTGTGTGAAGAGCTTTCTAAGCCACATGTCCGAGAACGACACATCCTGAGGCGACTGCACGAATTCCCAGCTGGGCTCAATCCTCTATACAGAAGGATGCTCGACAATATCAACGAGTCGGAAGATAAACAACTTTACAACGAGATCCTCGCTAAATCCTTGGTGGTATATCGGCCCATCACTTTGAAAGAGCTGCGTACCCTCATGGTGGACCTTGGCACCTTGAAAGACGAAGAGATCAAAGAAGCTATCAACTCGTGCGGCTCTCTGCTGACTACTCATAACGATCTTGTTTCGTTTGTTCATCAGTCAGCGAAGGACTACTTGCTGAATGAAGCACTTGATGAGATAGTACCATCTGGTATTGCAGACCAACACCAAATTATCCTTGTACAATCACTGGACATGCTTTCTAAAACCCTTAAGCGTGATATTTATCACCTCCAGGCCCCGGGATTTCCTATCAGTGAAGTTAATGCTCCTGAACCTGATCCATTGGCTGGTATTGGATATGCTTGCATCTTCTGGATAGACCATCTTGATAACTCACTGGCAAGTGTTACGACCAGCGAAAACGATCGGATCCTGGCCTTTTTCGAGGGAAAATATCTTCAGTGGCTGGAAGCTCTCAGTCTTTTACGAAGTGTCTATACTGGAGCTCGAGCAATTGAGAAGTTACAAAGTTTGTTGGTAAGTGGCTATACAAAGAGAGGATAGCTTTCGAAAAAGCAGGGGCTAACATTTCACAGCAGGTAACAGCATCGCAGAAGCTGCGAGACGTTGTCAAAGATGCCCGACGATTTCTCCTTTCCAATGCACAAGTTATTGAGATTGCACCCCTGCAGATTTACGATTCAGCGCTGATGTTCAGCCCTACCAATAGCTTGATAAGGCAGATGTTTAAGAATGAAGAGCCAGACTGGATTTTGTTGAAGCCAAGGGTGGAAGAAAATTGGGATGCTTGTCTGCAGACTCTCGAGGGCCACGATAGAGGGGTGTTATCAGTGGTTTTCTCGAACGATGGACAGCGCCTGGCATCAGGGTCTGGTGACAACACGGTCAAGATCTGGGATGCGACTTCTGGGGCGTGTCTGAAGACTTTCGAGGGCCATCAAGAAGGGGTGTCATCAGTGGTTTTCTCAAATGACGGGCAACGATTGGCATCAGGGTCTGATGACAAAACAGTCAAGATCTGGGATGTGACTTCTGGTGCGTGTCTACAGACTCTCGAGGACCACGAACTCAATGTGACATCGGTGATTTTCTCAACTGATGGACAGCGACTGGCATCAGGGTCTTGGGACAAGACCATCAAAATCTGGGATATAACGTCTGGTGCGTGTCTGCAAACTCTTGAGGGCCACGAACTCAATGTGAGATCGGTGGTTTTCTCAAATGATGGGCAGCGGCTGGCATCAGGGTCTTATGACAAGACAGCCAAGATCTGGGATGCCACGACTGGCGAGTGTCTGCAGACTCTCGAGGGTCATGATGATGAGGTGTGGTCAGTGGTCTTCTCAAATGATGGACAGCAACTGGCATCAGGGTCTGATGACAAGACAGTCAAAATCTGGGATTTGACTTCTGGTGCGTGCCTGCAAACTCTCGAGGGCCATGATAAAAATGTGAGATCAGCGATTTTCTCGGGTGATCGACAGCGACTGGCATCAGGGTCTGATGACAAGACAGTCAAGATCTGGGATGCGGCTTCTGGTGCGTGTCTGCAGACTCTCGAGGGCCATGATGATGAGGTGTGGTCAGTGGTCTTCTCAAAGGTTGACCAGCGACTGGCATCAGGGTCTGATGACAAGACAGTCAAAATCTGGGATGTGACTTCTGGTGCGTATCTGCAGACTCTTGAGGGCCATGATAAAGAGGTGCTTTCAATGGTTTTCTCAAATGATGGACAGCGACTGGCATCAGGGTCTTCAGACAAGACAGTCAAGGTCTGGGATGCGACTTCTGGTGCGTGTCTGCACACTCTCGAGGGCCATGATGATGAGGTGTGGTCAGTGGTCTTCTCAAATGATGGACAGCGTCTTGCATCAGGGTCTGATGACAAGACAGTCAAGATCTGGGATGCAGCTTCCGGTGCTTGTCTGCAGACTCTCGAGGGTCATGATGATGAGGTGTGGTCAGTGGTCTTCTCACATGATGGACAGTTACTGGCATCGGGGTCTGATGACAAGACAGTCAAGGTCTGGGATGTGACTTCTGGCGCTTGTTTGCAAACTCTCAAGGGCCATAGTTCTTGGGTGACATCAGTGGTTTTCTCAAATGACGGACAGCGATTAGCATCGCAGTCTTTGGGCAACACAGTCAAGATCTGGGATGTGATTTCTGGTGCGTGTCTGCAGACTCTCGAGCGCTACAGCAGCGATGTGACGCCAATGGTGTTTGCAAATCATGGGCAGCCAATGAAACCAGAGCCATTAGACAGCCAAGCTTCTTTGCCTCACTCTAAAGCCGACACCTACAGCCTCGACGATGATGATGTTTGGATTATGGAGAATGGCCAAAGGGTGCTCTGGCTACCACCACCGTACCGCCCTCGGAAAGTGTTGATAGTCGGCTCAAAGGTTGCGCTCGTTACCAACTCTTTACGTATCATAATCATGCAGTTTAGGTCCGAAAGTTAGTTTCAGTGGCCTGGTTTGCAAGTCACACATGGTGAGCTAAAAGTGCATCATGTGCCCACAGGCGAAGAGGCTTCGCCCATATTCAGGAAACATTGCGGCATTTTCTTTTTTACATTCTAGTGTTGTCAGCAATACATGGCATAGTCCTTGTTTCTATTGCTTGGACTTGCTTACCTCGATATCGGTGGTCAATCGTGTCCCAATATGTCTAGTCCGGGTGCACTGTGCTTATTCGCTTTCATCAAGCCCCGATTCTCAAACAGCTCTCCAGGCTTCATCATGCTCCCAGGATTGCTTGAACATATAGTTGAATACCAAAAAAGATGGATGGAAATTCTTGAAATGATGGCACGTAGAGTCCGCTTGGAAGCCCAAGTTTGGCACGTTGAAAACTAGGGGCTTTTTTGTGGTGTATCCCTCTCGTGTCACCTCATTCTGATGACATCAGTAACTAGCTAGCAACGACTGCCACAGAAAGGGAGTAAAGGCCGTCGGGAGGAAGGTCGGTAGGACCGGGTGCTGGGTCTCTTTCTGTTACATAGTGCAAAGTGCGCCTCAGAACTGTCCAATCCCAAGTATAGTGTTTTTCCGACCGACGACTTCTTCGTGATCCTGTATACACAGAGCAGCTGAGCCATGACGACTGAGCACAACACCAGCATTGGTGCGACTAGAAAAAGACAAGAAGTAGACTATGACAAGTGGCGAGACTGGTTGGACCCAGGGTGCGACATCCGTTACGCTTGTACTCTGTTACTTTATTAACTATCCGGGTAGAAGCTTGTCTAGCTCACCGAAAAATACGGAATGCAAAACAAAGCCATACTGACAGCCGCTATTCAGTGATTCATATCCATGTCTTTCATCCTAGATAGGGTTTCTACTAAAACACCTCTCTACTCCATGTGTGTGAATTTGACGAAAAATGTTTCATTTTCAATCCACGTTTCGGTCCGATCGGCTTAGGTTCTTGAAATTCTATGCCCGACATTCACTTTCCTCTCCAGGAGGTTACGTTTCTGGCCCTTAAGAGTCCTTCATTCCTGTCCTCCCTCATTATAAGAAACGACTTGCGGTCAATTGGTCTACCGTAGCTAGCATGCCACACTAAGAAAGAAAGAAAGAAAGAACTCGGGTTTGACATAAATATGAACGACTCCATTTATATAAGCAACATGATGATATAAAAACAATCGTACACACCAAGACGCAGCCCCATCGTATGATCGACAGCTGCTCTTTCAATAAAGAAAAAAAGAGATCCCTAAACAGAATATAAAATAGTAATAAGAAATCAAAAGTCCGTCCCAATAGAAAAATACAAACGCAAATAAAGCCCATGTAGGAAAAAAAGAAAACACCTCAAAGGTGGAAGAATGGCGGAATAACCAGTACCAAAATGAGCCCTTGGAATGACAGAGGGCGGCAAAAACAGACGATATATCAGAAACAAATGTTACTCGACGTGAATAGGAGCAAGGGCGAAGCAGAGAAAACAGCATCGACAATATGCAGAAACAAAGAAAGAAAAAAGCGCAGGTGTAACAATAAAAGCCAAGGCACACGATGCTGGATCAGGTCAGTAGCACCGACGCATGGCGGTATACAGAGCTAAGCAGTAAAAAGACAGAGTCGAAAATGAAAATGAAAATAAAACGCGAGCAAGCAAGCAAACATGTGACAACCAAATGGAGAAAGGCCAGAAGCAGAAGAGAAAGAAACGGTCCAAGTATGGGGGTCCAGGTCCGGTTGGATATTTAGGTTCATTTCCATGGGCTGAATATTATTTCCGGCTAGAGAAGAATCCAGGGAGGAGTTGGCGCCAAGAGGAGGACAAAACGTGTGTGCAAAACCAATATTTTTGGCTTGAAAAAGACAGACAGGGAGACACGGGAGAGAAAGTTGTCAGACCGATGCAGGCAGCAAAGTATCCAACAAACACTACTCTCAACTCTTCAGTGTTCTCAGGACTTTCTGCCCATGTCTAATGCCTGATCTTGTTGTCTCAGGTGGCCCATGCGTAGCCAGATGATCAGATCAACGGATAATAAAGAAAACAATAGTACAGCTCCTGAGCATCAATGCAGCAAAAAATGAAAAGGTTAGAGGGCCTGAGGAAGTAGGGAAATGGATCCTTTTTTCATGACGGGAGTTGCGCGCAAGGAGAGAAATAGATCCTGGATGGCTAATTCGTAGCAGGCAAAAGACTGAAAGGGAATCTAGATGAAAGGTGAGTGAGTTTGTGGGTGTGGGTGCCAGATTGGCGGCTCCGGTAGATCAAGAAACCGTCGAGAAGATTGGGAAAGCGAGTAAGAAAAACACCATTACATATATATGTATAGATATATATATATATATAACCAGGTCAAGCACGTGACGGCTGGCTGTAAAGGCCTCTTACGTCGGCGTACGGGTTATGATAGCTTTGGGGGGAATGGGACGGCATCGGAGGGGCTTGACGATCGCCTGGAATAGGGATAGGCCCATTGTTGGACGGGGGGGAGTTAGTGCGGTCCTGGTAGTTGTTGCGAGAGTACATAGGGTCCATGGGCGGGGGGTTCATAGCATCGTAGTGTGGAGGGCCACAGCTAGGGCCCGTCGGTGGAGGGGGATACGGAGGTTGATATCCTGACGGGGCTGGTGGGTAGCTTGGAGGCTGGCCCGCGGCATAACCACTTTGAGGAGGTGGGGCCGAAGCTCCCATGCGATCATGAGGATAGACATTGGCCTGGTGATTAGGGACCGGTGGGATGTAGGGTGGCTGCTGGCTGTATTCTGGCATTGGGGCCGGCGGAGCTCCATAAGGAGCTTGCGTAGGAGGGGCACTGTATGACGACATGGTGGGCGGCGGCGGTGGAGGGTAGGGGCCGCCTTGGTAGGACTGGTCGGCTTGTGGGGTGTAGCCATTAGGGGGCAGCGGCGGCGGCGGATGGCCATAGCCACTTGGAGGGGCGCTCCCAGGGTACTGCTGCGGGTGGTGGCTAGGATATCTTGGAGCATCGTGTGCTTCTCTTCGGTCGGGATAGTCGTGTGGAGGCAAGCCGCCATTGTTAATGGGGGGCATTTCTGGCCTTTGACTATAAGTGCTAGAGAGCTGGTAGCTATTGCCATGCGGATTTTGTGGTGGGGGGGGAGGCGGCGCTGCAATAGAATTTATCTTGGGTGAATTTGACCTCCGAGGAGCGTTGTGGCTATTGCTATTCGCGTTGCTAAGAGGGTGGCCTTGGAAGCTTCCGCCATTAGCAACGCCGCCATTAGCAACGCCGCCATTAGAAACGCCGCCATTAGCAACGCCATTAGGAACGCCGCCATTGACACTGGCATTATTGTTGCTGGGGTTGCTGAGATTACTGGGATTGCTGGGGTTGTTGTTGCTGTTGTTGGGATTGCTGGGGTTGTTGTTGTTGTTGTTGTTGCTGTTGCTGATGCTGCTGTTGTTGCTGTTGCTGCTGGGGTTGTTATTGTTGTTGTTGTTGTTATTATTGTTACCACCGGCGCTGTTACCGCCGTTGGCTCCATACACAGGAGATCCAAGATTTCTGTAGCCCTTGCGAGAAGCCATACCAGCGCGCTCTTTTTCCCTTCCCCATCGTATGGAGTCGTTTTTGAGATCTTCAATCATGGCCTACGGTAGTGGGAGAGTTCGTTGAGTAAGTCGGTGTAACAGGGAGAATAGGCAGAGGCAGGCAGAAGGGAAAGGGGCAAAATTGCGCGGTAAAACATGAACTTACAGAGGTCAAATTGCGGTAGGCAGTAATGAAGTATCCATGGCGCTGATGTCCATTGCAAGGGTCCTGATGGTGGGTTGCTCGTTAGTCCATGTAAATGCAAGGTTGATGTAAGGTCATTTATCAATGCAGAAAGGGAGACGGGAGAGGGAAAGGGGGAAGAGAGAAAGACCGAAGAGAAGCAATAGGGAGAGGGAAAGACCGAAGAGAAGCAATAGGGAGAGGGAAAGACCAAAGAGAAGCAATAGAGAGAGGGAAAGAAAAAGAGAGATAAAGGCCTTACTTCAAATACGCCGGGCCTCACAAGGGCGTCATTTCCGAGGTAGCGGCAGATGTCAGCGGTGATAACCTCGCGGTCGATGCCTTCGCGGTCTATAAAGTATTCGTTCTGTCTAGTAGGTACATTTGACTGGATAGTCATAGTCGCCGGAGGACGAGTAATAGTGTGAGCCATCACGAACGACGGGCTATATTGAGCGTAAGCTGCTGCTTGGGTGTAGTCCGGATCAGAAGAGCTTCAGTTTCAAGGTTGATATGAGGGAGCGGACAAGATAGAAGCGGACTGAATCGAAGGGGGGGGGGGGGATGTATGAAAAATAAAAGTATAAAAATAAAATAAACGAATAGAAGAAAAGTAAATGTACAAACGTCACCGATGAGAGCTGCGAGAGAAAGGGAAAGAAGAAAAGAAGGAGAAGGGAAAGGGAGGGAAAGGAAAAGAAGAAGAATAAAAAAGGGAGGACGCAGTAGGGGAAGAAGGAAAAAAAAAAGAGGAGAAAGGTGAGCAGGGTCAAAGGGCAACAAGCTTAGGAGAGCCAAGACAAAAAAAGACATTCATTATAGCAAAGGGAGGCAGTCAAGTATAGGAAGCAAAGAGCAAGGGAGCTGCTTGAAGGAAGAAGGAGGAGGACTCGAAGGCGAGAGGAGAGAGAAGGAGAGGAGGTCAAAGAAATAGCAGAAGTCGTAGGTCATGCCAGGAGCGCATGCCAGGCTTCTCTTGTTCTTTTGCTCAAGTTAAATATACAAGGGCATGAAGCTGAGTGACAACAAGATTACCAAGTTGCGTACGAGAGATAGCAAGCAGGTAAGAGGGCGGCTGGATGGGTGTGTTATATTTGAATCTGTACCAAGATTACGAATAAGATGATATGCATACAAGAAGGCCAGCTGCCCTCTTTGTCTGTCTATTGTCTAGTCTAATCAATGTTTCAAAGGCGTGTAAATGGTCAGGGACCAAGGTGCTGTTCGAGGCAGAAGGCCAACAAGTATGAGAAGAGTGAAACGAGGAGTGAGCTGAGGGATATCATCAGCATGGGTGAGTCTGATATCTGGCTTTCGAGCACAATAACGCGATTGGCAACATATGAACAGGCATGTGTTGGCCTGCTTGCCGTTGCTTTTACCTGTTTTCCCCTACTTGAATGCGCGTGTGCTCGTTTTAGGTGCGTGTGTGTAGGTGTATGTGTGTTTGTATGTGTGTTTGTATGTGTGTTTGTATGTGTGTTTGTATGTGTATGTGTATGTATGTGTGTGTGTGTGTGTGTGTGTGTGTGTGTGTGTGTGTGTATGCGTGTGTGTGTATATGTGTATATGTGTGTATGTGTATGTGTGCGTATGTATGTATGTATGTACGTGTTTATGTGTGCACTTCGCGTGCGCAACTATATTCGAGCGCGGAGCAATGGCAGTGGGAGATAGAGGGGAGCAGGGAGAAACGCTCTATCGCAGGACTGGCAAGACAAAAGCCGGGGCTGCTCTAGGGGCGAAGTGTAAAGGTCGAGGACGGCGAAAAGAGAGGGTAGTGGGAGGGGGGGATAAGGAGGGGTTGACTTAGAGCAGTATAGTGGTGAGAAGGAGGCAGGGTTCCTCGAGGTCGACGACCCATGAGACATAGTGGGGCTATAATCTGATAGCTCCTGTATATTATTCCCTTCCTTTTTCGCTGTCGTGTTTGTTTTTGAATCCTTGTGACCTTTTTCTCTCTCCCGCTCTTTTTCTTCGTCTTCCTCATTTAGCTTTGATCTTCCTTCGTGATGCTGTGTGTCCTGTCAGCATAGGCCAGAGAAGCCAGAGAAGCTCTGGCCCTCGAGCACCAAGCCCCCATGTTTGGCCTTCGGCGGGCCATATTAGAACTAAGGTTTTGTTTTTTTTTCTTTTAAAAAAAAAAGGTGCACTAGCTTTTTGATCATTACCCTTCGTCCATCCCAGCAGCCATGGCTATGGCTACAGCACAGCAATACTCGATGTTACGCCCAAGCCACCCAGTCTCTGCACCAGGGCTAGCAGCGCCTCTCGAGTGTGCCCTGCAGCAAGATCACCATATAAATGCTCAGTGAGAAGAAATCGACCAAAAGGAGGCTGTAAATGGGAGAACAATCTTTACACTTGTTCTCTTCTTTTTGCCCCCCCTGATCACGCCGAGTAAGAGAGGCTGACTAAAGGTAGCATTCGAGGAATAGCGGCATCGGTAGCGAGGCAGTTTTGAAAGCAGGCCCTTTGATGCGGCCAGAAATTCTTCTTCTGCATCGGAAACTTGTGTGCCGAGAAGAATAATAGAAAGAAAAAAGAAGAAAAAAAAGGCCTCTACTGCGAACTTACCTTGAACAATACGGCACAACGGAATGGGGCCTGCAAAGTCTGTGATATAGCCGTGGCTGTATGTCTCATTTTTCTCCCAAGTCCTGCGGATGAGCGGTCTATATCTTATAGATCAGCATGATGGAGGGTCCACTTCATATATCTATATACCTACTTAATACACTTACTTAGTTCTGAAGTGCTATATGTGCCTTCCGCCCCTCTCCCCCTTTCCCAGCTTTCTCTTTGTCCTGCATGTTTGCAGGCACCAGCTGTTAGCAAAGGCCTCTGCCTATGACCCATTATTCGGAAGTAACCACTCAGTTCATTCGGAGGGCCTATTCATGCGGGTGCTAAGGGTCTCGCCTATGCCCTGCTTGTAACCGTATGGCAGTGGCTTGATCGAGTTTCACCAAGATCACAAGGTAGAAAAGTTGCCCCTGCAAGGAATGTATGCAATAACATGAGCACCTGGGCTTTTGTTTTGGTCTTCTGCTTCTTGGCTTTTGAAAAGGCTGGGGATTGAGGCAGGGGGAGGCACGTCATCAGTAGCAGCCAAGCAAAAAGAGGGGAAAAAAGAAGAAGAAAAAAAAAAAAAGAACTAAACCTCTATTAGCGAGTGACGATAATATAAAACAGCACTGGCATCCCGGGGGTCCCCTGGCTTGTTTTGGGCGTTGATAGTCTTGTTATCGTGGCAAGACTCGGGCTAGGGAGGAGCAGTTGAGCATGAAGAGAAAAGAAGGGGAAAAGAAAAAAGGAAGAGGCGAGGGGGATGGGATGTCGAGTGAATGGGGGGCAAGGGTGCAGAGGAACACCAAAAAACCCCCAAGTTTTTATTTTATTGACGCGATGGTGATGCGGTGAATGTGCTGTGTCTGCCACGACCGGTTCTGCGAGGCGATATAAGTATTTGTGTAGTGCAAAGAAGATTAGAGTAGATATTAGTATAAACAAGATTCCTGATTGACGAAAGGCGGCTACCCTTCAATGTCCTTTCCCTTATTTTCTTGCTTCCCCTTCCTTCCCGTAGATCAGGCACTCTCGGCTGGCTACATGAATTTTTTTTTCCATGAAGATTTACTGGTCCTTTGACAGGCTATCAGCGGCCGTTTTCTCAAATGACCAGGCCAATGACTATGACCGGTAAGCCGGAGCCGTGGACGCCGGGACATGGTGGCCATAAAGCGAGATGGAAAATGCAACAGCCCATGTACCTGTGTGTTGTTTCTGCAGTTTTTAGTAGGTATGGTATCTTGGTTTGAGTGTTCTTGTTCCATTCTGTTCTCATGCACAGAAAATGGAGATGGGCACACGGACAGAGAGGGCAAGACAAATGGTGATAGAGTGTACAAGAACGTGGTGCGGTGCGGCGTTTCGAACTTTTTTTTTTGGGGGGGGGGGATTTCTTGGGTTTTTTTTCGTTTTTTGTTCTTTTTTCGTACATCAGTTATATGGCATATACCGACTTTTGCTTGGAATAGGAAGGATGGTGAGGCACAGATCAACTTATCGATCCTAGGAAGAGCATGAGCAGATGAGCAGATGCGAAGTGTGAGTAGTAGACAAAAGCCAGCCAAATGGCAATCCGGGCAGGCATAGCATGCGCTTTGTCTACCCCTTGCTGGCCCGTTGTACATACATTGTGAGCTCGACTTGTCTTCCGCGCCAGTTCTGCTGGCCCTTACCGCCCGCTTCTTGTGCTCGTACGTCTTGCTTTTGCGACTGACTGACTGACTGACTGACTGACTGACTGACTGACTGACTGACTGACTGACTGGATCACTGGATGACTTCCTGTGGCTGGCTAGTGGCTGGCGGCGATGTGCTCTAGACAGCTTGAGCGAGAAAGTGGGGTTACGTTGGGCATCAATCGCAATGGATTCTGTTGCTTCACTGACTTTGCTTTCTTTTTTTTCCCTTTTTTTTCACTGCCTACAAGCTCTTATTCAAGGATTAGACCAGCTAGGTAAGCCAAAAGAAGGCAAAGAAGGGAAAGAGAAAAGAGGCTGATATGACTTGGAGGCCCAACGAAACCACCCCCCCCCCCCTCTCATTTTGATTTTACTGTTGACTCTTGTTTATGCCCAACGAGCCATATCGCTGAACTACTAAGACCCAAGCCCGTTGTTAGCTTGCTTAGTGTGGCTTTTTTTGCCTCTCATTGTCCTTTTCTAATTCATCTGTAATAGCTTTCTTTTTTTTTCTCTTTTCTTTTCTTTTTTCATGCTGCTGTTGTTGCTGCAGAGGTGGAATTCGAAGCAATACGGACTTGCACCGGCTCACGCGAGGAGGCTGTTTAGGATGTTGGTCCATCTGCTTGCATTTTATAAATCTCGAGTCCTCCTTCACTATGAATGTGCTGCAACCAAACACGGATGGATGCAACGCTGCTCTTGAGCTGCTGCCTTCCTGTCTCTTCGTCTCCTGGCCTGCACATGTGTGCGTACCAGCAGCTGACTGAAGGAGTCTATCAATGTGTGTGTGTGTATGTGTGTGTGCACACCCTCCGTGCAAAGTTAACCAAGTCTGCATCACCGAGAGATTTGACAAGAAGGCGTAGGCTCGATAATGCAAGTTGAGCCAACCTATATTACACTGATACTGGCTCCATAGCGTCCAACAGAGGCCGAGTATGTAGTATGTTTATCCGTATGCAACGAAAGTTGGTGGTGGTGTGCAATTTGGGGGGGTTTTTTTTTCTTTTCTTCACCTCGACTGGCACGAATTCAAGTTGCCTCGCGGGCCAAGTCTAGGTGGAAAAAAAAGAGAAAAAAAGAGAAAAAAAAAGCTCAATCATGGCGCCGATTTGTGCAAGGAGAAAATGTAAGAGGTTAGAAAAAAATAAGAAAAATAAAAAGCCAAACCCAAAACCCAAAACCAAAAAACCACATCGTATAACTCGACTATGCATACATAGGAAAGCAGCGGTGAAGGCTAGAGACAAGGGAACAGGGTGGGAATACTATAGCACTGCAGCCGCCGACCCCTCCAGACCCTCCACGCGGACCAAAATTAGTTCAATCCGCTTATTATCAGAGAGAACAACATAAAAGAAAAGAAAAAAAGACTCAGAACCAGCCCTTCTTGCGCGAGCAGGGAACGGAGAGATCAAGCACATCAACATCGGACGAGAAAATAGCAAATGTTGCTAATTCTTTTTCCTTGCTCCGACTATGCGTGGGCAGCTATCAAGAAGAACAAGAACTCCAATATAACAGTAACTCACTGCCACTACCACTACCACCACCACTACCTCTACCACCACCACTACATCTACCTCTACCTCTACCGCCTCTTTCCTTTTCCTTCTTTGCTTTTCTTTCGAGGCGATATTACCGCCCAAGTGGGCTGTGAACTACTACTGGCTTACTCTTTTTTCTCGCTTCGTCTTGATCAATGATTGTGATACTCCCTCTCTGTTTCTCTATTCATACGACTCACTTTAGACGAGCTAATGCAGTGGATGCATACAATGGGATGTCTGCCTTATCACGTGTTGTCTTATAGAACTCAACAGCAGACTTCCTGCGCCCTCGAATAATTGAGGCGGTACATAATTAAAACATGGTAGGAAGAATGACTTTCTCCAATTAGGCTTCGATAATGGGCAAGGGGTGGGTTTCCTTGATGCCCAACCAGAAACAAAAAACAGTGCAACAGCATGAGAAGCATGGACAGGGCCAACAGCGGCAGTATCAGCAGTAGAAGCAGCAGCAGCAGCAGCATCACAGACACGATTACAGTAATGCTATGCTTCCATTGTTGTTTCCCTGCTGCCGTGCCACGGCTTAGCGTGCGACGAAAACGGGCAGAGCTGTCTTGAAGTCGTCAGCTTAAATGCCAGGATACTAGCTCTAGATTATTGGCACCGGATAAGCGCCGCTATATGCCAGGCTTGCTGTTTATCTGTTTTTAGTGGTCTTATTGGTCTTTTTTTTGTTTTAGCCTCTGTAAAGTCTGGTCGGTCTTCTTCAACCAAAGTGCAGCCTACGTTGGCCTGCTTCTAGTTTGGCCTGCTTAGGGTTTGTGTTGCGTTTTCCGCGATTATTCCGAGAGGCAGAAGCGGAAGCGGAAGCGGAGGCGGGGGCGGAGGCTAAGGCAGAGCCAGAACCAGAGCCAGAGCCAGAGCCAGAGCCAGAGCCAGAGCCAGGAGCAGAAGCAAAAGCAGAAGTAGAAGCCGTGGAAGCAGAGCCTGAGGTAGAGGCATAAGCAGAGGATCCAGAGCCAGAGGCAGCAGAGGCGCGACTCCCATTGGCCTCAGGGTCACTAAACTTTCCGAAAAAGCCCCCGCTGGTACCACCCCTATTGTGCCTTTGCTGTTCGCCCTGCTTGTTCTCAGCCTCTTGCAATGAGAGAGCAAAGTGCCAGTCAAGGTGGCTTTGAAGCTCAGCTGCACAACCGAACGGTACGTCAGTACAATGAGGACAAAAGAAGAGACCCTCACTATCCTGGGATGCAACCGTATCTTCACCACCTCCATGCTTGGGCTTTTCATCTACCTTGTTTCCGTCTTCCGTTGTAACACCAAAGTTGCCCCCTAGAGAACCTAGCGAGCTAGACACGTCCTTCACCTGCAAGATTGCCTGATCGATGCGCCGCCTTTTTCGCTCCTTTTCCGACTCTGGAGATGCCATTTTTGCAGCGGCGGCGGCGGCGGCAGTAGTAGCACTACCAGCAGTGGTGATAGTGGCTTCAGTGGGCGTAGCTGTAGTTGTAGTTGTAGTTGTAGTTGTAGTCTTGGCCCCTCGGACTAGGAACCCACCTATTCCCATATTCCCCGTGACCCCTTCCTCAAACCCCGACACGGAAACGCTCAAATGTTCGCAAGGCCAAGTGTATCCCTCCGAGAAGAGAGATGCAAGCAGAGCCTCACAGGTGTCTGCCAGCAGCTCTACCGACATAGCTTTGCCCTGGGGGATATTTGCGCTCTTAGACTTCGACTTGGGCTTGGATTTGTTCGCACTGCCGCCTACATAGTGCAGCGCCAGTGTTCTGGGCCGTATTTTGTTTTCTAGCACTCCGAGATCCACCATTCGCGCAAAGATGTCTGCTGAGAAAATATGGAACCATGATGTAGCTTGTTTTTTGGACGATATTGCTGGCCTAAACTGCTTTGCTGAGAGCATCGACTTGATCTGGGTTCGGGGTGTAACTTCTGATGTGTCAACCCCCCGCACAGTGTTGTACACCCAGGTGCCAGTCTCAGGGCCCAAGCGGGCATTTAGCTGGCCTAGCGAAACACCCATAATCTGGGCAATATCCTCGGTGCCGAACTCTGACGCTACTTTTTCGCCCAGCTTGCCGCCGAGATTACGTAGCTTGGTGAACTTTAGTTCTGCTAAAAAAAGCCCCACGGCGCGAGACCGGATCACGGTTTGCGCGTTGGGCTTTTTGTGGCCAGATCCAAGCTTGCTCAGTAGTTTGTTGACAGACACCCCGCCCGAACACGTATACTTTAGTTCTTGAAAGATCTTGAGGCGCAGCTCGCGCACTATGCGCGCACCAATGCACAGAGCAACGTCGTCCCAATCAATAGCCTGTTGTTCGTCTTGCTCCGAAAGAGGGATTACTTCGTCCTCGTCCCAGTCTAGGGCAATGTCCTCGGAGTTGGGGAGAGACAGCTGCTGCTGTCCAGCCTCAAGGGCTTTTTGCAGTTCGGGGTGGTTGCGGAGAAGCTCAGCTTGGATTTGAGCCGATAGGTCTATAAAAACCTCGTCAATCGACGCCTTTTCGACCTTTTGCATGTTACCTGGGGGCAGGGTTTCAGTGATGAGCTTCATGATCTTGCGCGACTCTAGGCGGTACGGATCCAGCGACACTTTGTCACTTGCTACATTCCGCGCGGAATCAGGCCGATATGCCCACTTGGTATCGCCTTCCCGCCATGTTGCGACGTGCTGGAACATCATTTGAGGACACAATTTACGAGCATCGGCCACTGTTGTGTGGCGCTTGATGCCAAACTCTCGTGCAGGGTAGTTAATAGCAATGAGGCCGTGCCTATACACGAGTTAATTTGCCTGTCCACGATTGCCCGGTGAAGATCAGAAGCGTACCATTGTCGCACACCAAGAGGCTTGTCGCGAGGGATGTCCAGCCTCACCATCTCACATTGGGCATAGAATGCATCTAGATCGATATGAGCAATGATCCTTAAGGGTGTTGAAGTGGCGTAGTTTCCCATCTGCATGAGATGTCTAGCTGTGAAGCGGGAAAGGCCTGACGGCGGTGATGATGGCGGTTCCATTTTTTTGAAGGTCTATTATCCAAGCGATTGGACTGAGACTAGGGGTGAAGGGGGGGATGAATACGACGGTAAACAGGGAATTGATGATACTGTAGATTTAGATAGACAACCAAGGCTACATCGTCGTCAGTCTGAGCGTGAGAAAGACGCGTTTAAAGAGGCTAGTGTCGAGACGAGGGAAAGGGATGTTTGGCGCGTCTCCACAACTGGAAATTTGCAGGGCATTATTAGCTAGGGTCTGGCGAGAGACATTAGAGACGGGACTAGAACAGCAGACGGCAGACAGCAGAGACAGCAGAGACAGCAGAGACAGCAAAGCGGTAGGTTGCTAGCTCTAATATTTATAGCACTTGAAGGATCTGATTCGGAATCAAGTTTTCCTTGACGGACCCCCAGCGGGGAAGTGGAACGGAAAGATGTGCTTGCTTCTGCAAAATGGATAAAGCGCACGCCATAGTTTTTGATCCAGCTGCCTGTTGCTGCCCAGCGGTCTTCAGTTTCACGTCTTATAGTTTACGCTATTGGTAGCCTTGGTATTCATCAGATTGGGGATGTTCCAGGCATACGACTAAGCAGTAAAAAGAAGCGGCGGCAACGGGCTGACAACAACTAGTAGGGGGCGGACTGTAAGCTTCTATATGTTGTAAAAAAGAGAAAACAAAACAAAACGAAACAGCACAACACAACAGAAATAAGAAATAGAGAATAAAAATGACCAATAAGGCCTCATGTAGAAAGATGGAAGCACAAAACGCAAAGAAAAAGACATCAGACACGCCTGGCGTAGAGAAAGAAGCCCGCCTGACACGCAAAACATTGTACCATGAACTGTCCGCACCAGAACCTCCTCCTTGGCTCTGCGTCAGCCGTCTTGGCGACGTGTATGTCTGCCTCATGCTATCTGCCGGCTACTAGCATCTTGTCTCTGCCTGTTCTTCGACTCTGTAGGGCGTGCAAATCTCTCTTGTGTGCTTTCCTGAGCTTCTGCTCATTTATTTGCAGCGGATACAGTAGCACTAGGGCCTCCTCGAAGTAAATCAACACCATATTGCTCATATTAACCACCAAGATGGTATAGTATGCACAGCTTCGAGGGCATCAGGCTTTGAGACCGCACTTACAATCTACTGGCGTATAGCGATTCGGGTTTCCTTGTGCAGGTTTTACCTTGCTCTTCTGTTCTCTCTCTCTCTCATAATTCGCTTACGCCACATGTCTCCATTTGAAAAAGAGTTGGGTAAAAAAGACCAATACTAAAGTCCCAGAATGCCGCCGTATCAAGACATCACCGGTCCGCAGAACCTAAATACACAGTAATACGCTATCCCCGAATCCACTTGAAACGTTGGTATATATCCTTCTAACGCTGTAATCTCTTGCCAACTCCCTTGGCCGTTCCTCCTACCACACAGGCTTAGCCATACTTAATGAGCGCCAGGTGGGACAACAGCCCAGACGACTCTGAAAGACGTAGGGATGTGCAGCCGTGGTCAAAACTACGGTGGTGCTGCGCTTGTACAAGACAAAGCCAGACAGTGTGGACCACTGGATGCAAGCACCAACTTTACTCTCCACAGCTCCACAGCCCGTAACCCCTTGTTGCCGCACTGTTACTAACCGGCATGGTGAGAAGATTTGAGGCAATAGGGGACCACGAAGCTTTTCATGTTGCAACTAGACTTGGGTCTTCTTGCGGAAGGAGTGGTGGCGCTGGACCCCGCTGTGCAACAGACGACAGCCTTGGGCCTTGTTATAGAGCAAGGGATATAAACATCGCGATCGGCTCTGTCTGACACTAGGACTGTGTGGCGCGGCAACCCCCGTTTTCTTTCGGCCCCGGCCCGTCTCACTTCGGCTTTAGCCTGTCTTCTCTCGACACCAATAATCTATCAAAGCTAGTTCATCTCCTTTCTGGGGAACATATAATCTTCCTTGTTTAGCGTAATACTTGGCGCCAAAAACAATGTGCCCAAGTAATAGTATTCATTTCATTTTGCTAGGAAAACTCACCAATCTGGATAGCATCAGATCGCCACAGCCAACATAAAAAAAGAGCATCGAATTTAGAACTAGGACACAGAGCAAAGAGGCATCCGCATGCCGCTGTGAAAACAGCACAGTCAGAATCGACGGATGGTCGATGTCTGGGGGGTGGTTGGAATGGGCGTTGTTGGAGCTGAAGCCAAGACTTGGCCACATGCTCGGGCAATTTCAGTTTTCATGGCTGACAACAGCATCTCCCGTCTTGCTAGTTCATTAGTACCAAAGTCTTTTGTTTATGCTTTGTAAATCTTACTGCTTCCAAGACTTGTAGTAGCACCAAATTGTTGGAAGCAAAGCCGCAGTTCGTTTATACCAACTGGCTTGTGTTGACTAAACTTGCGCCAAAAAAAGGGCATAGAGAAATCTATTGGGTGTAGTAGTTATTCAGACCATTGAATCGTTATTACTCGTCTGTTTGACTGCGCAAAGACGAAACTGAAACATCCCTAGATCAGAAGAGCTAACTACATCTTAATGATCTTGCGAGTCACTACTGGCGTGCATGATGGATGGCTACACTGCCAAGTACAAAAGCCCAAGGCATCGCTTATATATCACTCTATACTACACATCCATGGCGATTTTGCTTTTAATACGTCTAAAGCTATAGTTGGAAAGGAAGCAGGCGCAAAAACATGCAAGTTACGGTCAAAGGAAGACAGGCGCCCTGCATAAAAGCTATATGCCGTTAGATATGATGTGGCCTTTAGCCCCTCTTCCACCTCCCCATCACAGCCCAGTCCAATCAGGTAGCTAGCTCTCTTATCACCCTGATTTACCTGCTTATTATCTTGTTTTCATGCATTTCGATGGAAGATTTCACATTGTTCCTGAGTAAAGCGTGCACCCTGCAGCCCGGGCTAACCGTATACTATGCACCCCCCTCAACTTTCTCTCCAGTACTAGAATATAGGTCGGAGTGTGGCTTTTTTAGAGGCCAACTATCTAGTACGCTTAAGATCTGCCACACTGCAATGGTTGACTGATTATAGACCAGCCTTATCATGGTCGCAACAAAAGCATGAAGCGTATTAATAATACATGTTGTCCGTATCGCAGCATGCCCACTAGCCTAGCCCAAAGGACTCTTCGTAAGAAGAGACGGGCCGCTGCCAATATTCCGATCAAGTATGCAGAGAAGAGAAGAAAAGGACGTTCAAAAGCCTTTTGTACACTTGGCATAGAGCGAAATAAACTCCAAGGCACGAAGAAAGGCCAATGGCGTTCACCTAATCGTAGGCTTAGCTAACAGCTTCAACAGACTGTTTAGGACACGTCTGATACTTTTCCTTCTTACTTTTCCAATTGGCTTCTATAAAGCTTGTGCTCTAGAAGCATGGTGTCGTTCGACTTAGCAGCGTCTTCAAGCTTATACCTGAAGTGTGTGCAAACAAGTTTATGACCAAGTTTCTGTGGCCCTTGGAGGTCATCCGTGACCCCGATACAGGCGCAATATGGCCTATCCTTTCAATCTAGTGGTCAGATCTTGCTGATGAATGCCTCTTTAGTATCAGAGGGAAAGCTACCAAACTAGCCGAGCTGTTCCCTCTAGTAGATGGGACTTTTGGAGAGATCTGATCTCAGAAATGCAACGAAGATATGAGCCTAACTAGCCCCGGGTGCTTCGGTCATGAAGGTGTATACTGCTTGAGGTCTTATTGATGGTGTAACTAATTGTAGATGGATGGCATGAGTGGGAATGGGCTTTAGCTTTGAAGTGTTGTATTGTAAGGCGCTAGAAACCATTGGTGTGAGAAATAAAAATATTATGAACAATAATAGTCTAGGAATTTACGGAGGGTAATTTAGAGGAGCATCCATGATGCAATGCCAAACTCTATCCTAGGGCGACTTCACTTTCATACCAGAATACTCAAGCTAGTTGCTGAGCTCAAGTTCCGATGATCATGATACGGCCAGAGATAGTACCCAGCACAATTTTGACGCGATACGCTCTGAAGCTCCAAGGACGAGACCATGGTGGCAGCCAAAGAACCCATTGCCCATTCTCCAAAATCCAGACGGTATCCATGCTGAGGCTGTAAAGGCAGGATCTAGAGTGAGGCACAGAAGCTTGGCCAACTAGGCTGACTGCGGTGGTAGAGACAGATGCTTTTCATTTGATACAGGAGGAGCTTTTCAAAAAGCTGCGTGATGTCTTCTGAAGGGGTTCTCGTATCACAGATGTACTGGTATGTTTCTTATTTTCGTCAAGAAGCAAACTGGTCAAGCTCCAGTACCACTCTGTTCTGCCTAAAACATACTGAATGCCTTGGCGGTTATCCCAGATTTGTAAGACAAGTAGTTGATCAAATCATTGTTAATGCCCAGGTAGTGGCCGAATCATCGAGGAGTAGTGGTCAAAGGAGGTCAGTACGACCGGAGGCTCGCCACTGTGGTGTCTGCGGCCGGCAGTCCCAGTCATAAAGCAAGGACCTGGAAAGTAGTAATTGGTATTTCTAGGGGATCTCTTCACCAATGGTGCATGTTTATTCTATATAGCGCCGTTCTTGATTCATGAGATTATTAGTCATTTTGGTAGCAGGTGAAAGTCTGATATGCGAGTTGCTATCCTATGTATATTAGAGGAGTACAGATAGAGTAAGGCCACTTAGGCGTTGATAAACTAGCTGGCACAAGAACAATAACTTTTTACAATTGCAGGAAAATGTGTGAACCCTAAGCAACCCTTGAAATATCAGAAAACAAAGAACTATTACGGACGATACGGAGGACTCAGCAGAAGCTCACTGCGGAGAAGAAGAAGGCCTGCCCCAATGAAAGCGCACAGGCACAGACACGGTCCGAGGACCAAATGGACTACACCGAGACACAGGATACGGCAGGAAGCCTCGAGCTGGGGAACCAGCTGGTGCTCGTCTCAACTGCCAAAGTCCAGAGCACCGGGGACAAAAGGAAAGCCTTAGAGTCGATCAGCTCTGAGGCGACCCTTACTTGGCCCGCCCTCCAGGGCTTAAGGAAATCTGCGCGCAATAGGGCGCGGCAGGAGGAGCAGCTCCAAACCCAGTCCGAATGATGTCGGACAGAAGGGGCCGCAGGAGAAGCTGTGTGATTTGGCAGTTCAATGCTGGCAGATGACAGTCGAATCATCTGTATCTAATTGAAGAGGCAGTGGGAAGAGGAGTGGATGTCATATGCGTGCAAGAGCCGTATATTGGCAAACACCTAGAAGAAATGAGGACGGTCACGCACCAGGTATACAAACTCATGACCCCGCTGGTGAAGTGGGACACGAGGCTAAGGGTGATGACATATGTCAGAAACAGGATAATGGTTATACTGGTCCCCGTCTGCGACGGAGAGCATGCGGACACAGTTATCGTGGAACTGGCCGGACAAGGCCTACACATAGCCAATGTGTACAAAGCCAACCCAGGTGACACATCCCGAGGAGTGGCACTAGAACAGGCCCAGAAAACATTGAAAGGCAAGAAGATTATTCTCTGTGGTGACCTTAACTTACACTCACACATATGAGATAGTAGGAGAAGTGAATCAAGCGAATCCGATTTGCTGCATAGCTGGCTAAGCGAAGAAGAAATCATCTTGCTCAACGAGCCGGACGACTACACTTGCTTCCATAGCAAAGAGTCCCCGTCAGTGATCGACCTGGTATTCGCATCAAGCACACTGCTGGGCCAAAGCAAACACGCCGCAGAAGTCTTCTTGTCGACTCTATACTCCCGCAAACCTTCAGGCCATACGCACTGGAAATGACCGTCTACATTTCCAATCGTACCTCGACACGAACCAATGGGTGGAAATTCCTATTTGAGGCCGTCTATCACAAGAAGCCGTTCATTGACAACCTTGTGGTACTTGGGGAAGACATAACGCCCACCAGAGAGACCACTCCCCATAAAACCCACCCAACAGAGCATTCTCTCGAACAAGACCTTTCGATCAGCCAATGTCCCAGCTAGCCGACTGCCAGAGCTCCTGAAAGGGAACCTACCAGCTCAGGTATCTTGAAAACCATCAACAGCAATCAAATGGCTAAGCCGAAACGGATGGCACGGCTGAATCGAAGCCCTATGAGACAGCTACGCGTCCCAGCAACCATTCTCTCTCGCGCCTCTTCTCCTGACCCCATATTCTCGATCGACAGGCGACAGGACCTACCTCGGATCACAGAAGGACCTGCCACACGCCACATTGAATACCCTCTATCATCCCCAGACCCTCTTGCTGACGATGCCTCACTGGCACTCGTCCCAGCCACAATCTCCGTCACAAAATTCCATGAACCCGAAGAACCTGACTCGGGCTCTGCTTTAGTGAGACATCCCCACTTTGGACTTGCCGCTTGTATTGTCTCGGATGATTCCAGGACATACAAACAGGCCAAGGCGACCCCCTTTGCGTCGCAATGGCAAGAAGCAATGAAAGAGGAAATGAAGTCACACGCCAAAATGCAGACCTTTATCATGGAAACTCCTCTGCGTTCTGATCAGATCCTCCCATCGAAATGGGTCTTTACAACCCAGAGGAAGTTGGATGGTTCGATCTTAAGACACAAGGCTCCCAACTGGAGATAGACGAGATTCGTCGCACTCTCGCAAGGTGAGAAAGCGGACCGGACAGCCTGGCACTGGGCAAGCCAACTAGCAGGGTATACTAGATCCCAGGGCACTGTGAAGTCCTAGGGAATGAGAAAGTAGACCAGCTGGCCAAGGAGGGCTGCAAAAGTGCGGAACTGCTAGTCCCTGAAAGGACAATTTCACTGCCAGCGGCCAGAAGCTAGACAAACGACGCATTTAGGGCCGATTTCAAGAACTGGATGCAAGAAAACTGCCCAAACACGGGTCACCTTAGAGGGAAGCTAGGGCTCCATAAACCCTACAAGGTAGACTAGACGGAAGGGCTGAACCGAGGTTCCGTCGCTAGAGTCCTAGCGGCGTGCTCCAGGCACGGCAATTTTGAGGAGTACCACTCCAGGTTCGAACATCGAGCCGCCGAGACAAAGTGCCAGGTGCCTAACTGTGACAAGCCAAAGGACTTCAGCCACCCTTAGGAATGCTTGGGAAACACGACTAAACTGACTAGGGGGTTCGTGAAGAAACTCCTCAGAGAAGACAAGTCGTGCAAGTACCTAGCACAAAGGCTGAACCTTAAATGGAGGGCATGCTGAGTAGACACTTGACAGAGGACAAGATAGTACGGAGGGAAGGGAGGCGTTATGGTTTTGTCTCTTTTAGGGTTTTCTTTTGTGGTTCTACGTCTTTTCTTTTGTTACTTGTTTCTGACGACTACAGAAAGAAGGCGAGTCACAAGCTTGCTTGGGACCATACTTGCTTATCACGCCTGAAACCGGTGGTCAGCCTTGCGGAGTGTTAATTCTGTCCGGTAACCAATCTGGCGTCGTTTGATCTTAGTCATTCCAGTAGACGTTAAATATATTCAAATCAAATCAAACTGGCTGGCACCAGCTCCGGGGCTTTGGAGTAAAATATGCTCAAGCACGGGTTTAAAGCTTTGTTCATGACACGGCCGCTACATAACCTCTCTCTACCGAAAGGTTCGTTCCGTCCCAGTATAGCTGGGCAACTGCATATGGCAAATATACGCGGGCTGTCGAGATGGCATATGCCATACTTTCACAGGTTCATAAAGTGATTGAAACGACCGCTAACAGTGGTCCGTCCAAGCTCGTTGTAGTCGTGAGGCCATGAAGGGAGGCATGTGCATGTTAGATGGTGGCGAAAATTAGACCCATCTGTAAGGTATGTATGATGTTGCTTGTGATTTATCCAAGGTAAAAACAGAGTTCTTTCTAGAAGTTCAGGGGCCATGGTCCTCCCTTGCTGAGGAGACAGATGCCAAGGTGGATGAAGCAAGGGATTGGGTGACCAGAGGAAAATCAAAGAACAACTCAATAGCACTCCGCCTAATGCCGATCACTAGCTAGGATCAGAGGGCCCCTTCTAGAAGACTACTTCGGTGCAGAAAACATAACAAAAGAAAAGATCACGAAGCAAGACTATCGCTGAATGAAAACTTAAAGAGCAGGCAAAAAGAGGAACCAGGGATTGAAGCCCACTCATTAGAGGGGATGATGGGAGCCAGATTTCCAGCAGAGATTAGTTCATGAGAAACGTAGACGAATGCAAACGTCGGCCGTGCAGTGATCGTTGAGGGCTCGAGCCCATATCTTTCTCGTCCTCACACCTTGGACATTTCAGCGCAGTGTTTTGATATTCACGCCTCCAGTGGTAGATAGCGAAGTCACCGTGGCTTGACAGCGCTGCCATGACGATCCATCCCCTAGAGTCTTCTGGAGCCCCCTATGCTCAGTGCATCTTGCTTCGAAGCCTCGACAGCTTTGGTAAACGATCGTACAGTAAAAGAGTGAAATTCCATCTGTAGCAAGATAAAATGCCAATATTATATCATGTTAGTGTCCGGGCTCTCTGACCCTTCTCTCTTCGCTTTTCACTTGTACTTCAATGCTCTTCTTTTTTTTCGCTGTAAACCACAACATGCATCCTACCCCCATGTTTACACACACAAACATCTCAGTAGCCAAGTAGAAGATAATGTGCTAAACTGCTAGTCTTCGGCCATCGAATTTAAGTATATTCCATAGACCCGTCCGGCGCCCAGCCCAACGCCTGCTCCACTTGTACACAGCACCTTACATTGACAAAACCAGTCATCTCAAGACCTTTGCAAATAACTTCAAGCAAAAAGAAACATGTATTGTGTTCAATAAAAGGAAAAAGAAACTAGTATGAAAATAAAACCTGACAGCAAAAGCCATCTGCTCAGACCCAAAAAGAAAATCAAGACAATAAATGAGAAAAGAGAAAAGAAAACCACCATCAACCTCACGTCCATCCCCAGAGCTATCCACGCTTCTGAACCGCCATTCTTATCAATATCACCAAATATATGCGCTCCATAAGCTTTAACCTGCCAGTACATCACATTACAGGCTGCTTCAAAGTTGGCTAGTTGGAAAAATGTGTAGCACACCTAAAGCTGGCTTGGGTGTGGGCCTATACCCCGGTGGTTATAGCGACAGGTGCTTTCATTCGCACCTTGACCCCGGTTCGCTCTCCATGTAAAAATACTCTCCAAATGCAGCCGACGGCGAGCAAAACTGTTTGGAATCTCCCTCATACTCGGTGGGCCTGATTCATAATGAGCCGGGATACTTGGGAGTGTGATGGGAGGAGCCAATTGGCGGGTAGGCTGGATACTAGACTGCTGCTGGCCGTATTGATGATAATAATTCTGGTAGTGTTGAACGCCAACAGAAGGTACTGGCAATGGAAGCTGCAAGGACTGAGGTATCGCGACCAAAGGCTGCTGCTGTTGCTGCTGCTGATGTTGTTGTTGTTGTTGCTGCTGGTGTGGCTGTTGTTGTTGTGGCTGTTGTTGCTGTTGATAATACTGATGATGCTGCGGCTGCTGATGCTGTGGCTGCTGCGGCTGCGACTGCGGCTGCTGCGGCTGCGACTGCTGATGCTGCGGCAGATGGTGCTGCTGCTGCTGTTGATGGTGCTGTTGATAGTGCGGCTGCTGATGCTGTGGCTGCTGCGGCTGCGACTGCTGCGGCTGCGACTGCTGATGCTGCGGCAGATGGTGCTGCTGCTGTTGATGGTGCTGTTGATAGTGCGGCAGATGGTGCTGCTGCTGCTGTTGATGGTGCTGCTGATAGTGCGGAAGATGGTGCGGCTGCTGATGCTGCTGATGCTGCGGCTGATGGTACTGCTGCTGCTGATGTAGCTGATGCTGCTGCTGCGGCTGGTGCTGCTGATGCTGCTGATTCTGCTGCTGTTGGTGTTGCTGCTGCTGCTGTTGGTGTTGCTGCTGCTGCTGCTGCGGCTGGTGCTGCTGATTCTGTGGCTGATGGTACTGCTGCTGCTGATGCTGCTGATTCTGCTGCTGTTGGTGTTGCTGCTGCTGCTGCTGATGCTGCTGGTGCTGCTGCTGGTGTTGCTGCTGCTGCTGCTGCTGCTGCTGCTGCTGGAAATCTTGCAATGGCCGTCCATACTGTCGGGAACTTTCATGGACGGTTTGGTGGTAGGTCGCGGATAGACTAGATTCTCCACTGGACTCTTGCGAGGTGCTATTTAGCAGCTGGCTGTTACCAGCAGAGCGGTAAGAGGTCGACGCCGACGCCTGCGAGGTGGTATTCAGTAGCTGGCGGTGACCATCAGGGGGGGACGAGGTCAACGCCGACGCCTGCGAGGTGTTGCGCGGCAGCTGGTGATGACCAGCAGGGGGAGAAGAAGAGATCAACACCGACACCTGCGTGGTGCTGCGCGGCTGCTGGTGGTTACTAACAGGGGGGGAAGAAGAGATCAACACCGGCACCTGCGAGGTGCTGTGTGGCAGCTGGTGGTGACGACTAGGGGAAAAAGAGGCCGACGCCGACGCCGACGCCGACGCCGATGCCGATGCCGATGCCTGCGAATTTTGCAGACCCCAGTTGCGGCCGGAATTGTGCAGAGAACTGGCTATAGAAGGAATTGAAGTGTGAGCCTGCGATGGCTGCTGCTGAACAAGAGTTTGTTGCTGACCAATGGATTGTTCATGTCCTGGAAGCGGGTGGCGGCCCGAAGATTGCGAGTGGCCATGGATCTGCTGACTGTCAGTAAGCTGTTGGTGACCTGAAGACCGAGGGTGGTGACCTACTGCAAAGCCTGGTCTTGGCTGCTGATGCTCTGACCGGGGCTGCTGATGCTGCGGCTGAACAGGAGTTTGTTGCTGACCAATGGATTGTTCATGTCCCGGAAGCGGGTGGCGGCCCGAAGATTGCGAGTTGCCATGGATCTGCTAACTGTCAGTAAGCTGTTGGTGACCTGGGGACCGAGGGTGGTGACCTACTGCAAAGCCTGGTCTTGGCTGCTGATGCTCTGACCGGGGCTGTTGATTCGGCGGCTGAACAAGAGTTTGTTGCTGACCAGTGGATTGTTCATGTCCCGGAAGCGGGTGGCGGCCCGAAGATTGCGAGTTGCCA
>JAXASZ010000285.1:0-53438 GCA_038407095.1 Ceratocystis destructans
AGGCCACTATGATGGCAGGCATGATTAGAGGTGATTTTGATCGCCTCTGGTCGTTCGCTTTGCCTACCCAGCCACTATGATGGCAAGAATGATTAGAGGTGATTTTGATCGCCTCTGGTCGTTCGCTCTGCTCACCAGGCCACTATGATGGCAGGCATGATCAGAGGTGATTTTGATCCCCTCTGGTCGTTCGCTCTGCCCACCAGGCCACTATGATGGCAAGAATGATCAGAGGTGATTTTGATCCCCTCTGGTCGTTCGCTTTGCCTACCCAGCCACTATGATGGCAAGAATGATTAGAGGTGATTTTGATCCCCTCTGGTCGTTCGCTCTGCTCACCAGGCCACTATGATGGTAGGAATGATCAGGAAGCAACGCAGAGCAAAAATAACGGCATTTACATAACTGGGAAGCCATTACTGTATACAGTGATAGGGAAGCGAGTTATGAAAAGGACACTGACGCGCAGATATCCGCGGAGTGGTCAAGAAGAGTCGGGGCTAGCAAATCAGAGGAGCTATAGAACTTGTGGCAGAACTGGCCATAATCCAAGAACATGTCAGATAATTGCCATGAAGCATTCGGAGGAGCGAGTCAAAACATGACTAAGTAGACCCGCGGGCAACAGCATGTGACTTTATACCCAAGTATAAACTCCTCATAGTCTAAGTAATGAGGGGGAGTGCGTCGCTTGATCTTAGTGACTCGGTGATTCCAGTAGACGTTAAATATATACAAATCAAATCAAACTTAGAGTGAGACCAGGAAGACGATTCGATGAACGAACATGGATAATTTAGTTACAGAGAATAGCATCTGGTTGCAACCGTTTAAATGCTTGGTTGTGCTTTCATGCCGTCCACTCAGCATGGGCTAAGCCTTTTTCTCAGGCCTCTAGACATGATCTTTCACCATGAATAGCCCTGTTGTAGATATTTCATGGTTTTAGTCTAATCCGATACCGCTTCGGTGGACTCCTCTCTCCGTCTCCATCATGGCTCACTTCCTCTACACCATCCTTCTTATCTGTCGAACTTCTTACTTGAAATCTCCGAAGAGACTCTTCACCTTGCAGAGGCGTTCTTAACCCCCTTGCTTTTAAAGAGCCGAGTTTGTCTCCTCAAGGTATTGCATTTTTGGTAGGGCCAAATAAATACATGCTCATAATCTTGTTCTAATCGCCGTAGCCCTCCAAAGTGACACTGGCATAGCTCTCACTGCCGTCAAACACCAACATTCAATAGGCACAGACTCAACAAGGTTTTGAGTGCTTTTTAAAATTGTTACGGCTATTCCGGGCCTATCTCATTAGCCACACGCATGTTTCAATAACCAAGCTATTCGGAATCCAGCCATTATTAAGGTAAACAATTACATGATAGAATGAAGCAGGGCGCCAGATACTTGACCCTGGGACCGTTTAAGACCCATGGACTGCTAGAAGAAACTGACTTATAGTGCTGCCTTGTATTCATCTCATCCTGGCGCGGCACATCACAGCCCTAAACTAGGATGTTAGAATATTCAGCTGTCCAGTATTTGAGTATCTTGCAACGGTATAACGTGAGTATATTAACCCTAAGGCTATACCGCATTTGCAATGTCAGGGACTAGTGTCTGACAAACTGTTCGTACTCAATATGCTGGCGCGATCCCCCCTCCCTCATTTGTTGCTAAACTCACAAAAGCAAAGGGCAATGAAACTTCAGAGACTCAGTGAAACAATACACAACAATAAGCCCGGTTAAACCAATCAACTTCTACCCTCCATGGAAGGCGATGAGTCTGATTTTTATGGTAAGGTTGATTCTTCCAGCTAAAAACTTTACAGCCTCTGACAGGCATTCTCTAGGCGATGAGGATCAAATCAACCGTCTTGAAGGACGCGTAAAAGAGTTCGATGCAGCCAAATGGTGGAAAGACCCTATATTAGCGCGCGGGGCGTTCATCAAAACGTTGCCTGAGGATGATCCGTCAAAAGGGACTGTAGCCAAGAATCCGAATTTCGTAAATCCCTTCGAGGGCGTCTCATATGCATGGCAGACACACGAGACGATCGACGCGTTTTTGGAGAGACTACCGCCATCCACTACCCAAGTGTCCTCCCTGGTCCCATGGATATATGTCTGCAACCCTCACAGCAATTTTACCACTCACAAAACCTCTTGGCAATACCAGTCAAGTGCGGGAAATGAGGATGAGGGGCCAGAAATGGAAGGGGCAGACTTACAGCGTGCTCAAGAAGGTGCTCTGGTGCGACTGCAGGCTTTGTATGACACCATCAAAAACGTAGACAGCGAGCGAAAGCCACAGCCGTTCAAGACGAGGGTGTCCAATATTGAGAAGAGTGAGGCGGTGAAGAACATACTGCAGTTGTCTCATTCTTGTCAAGTCCGCACCGGAAAGGTTTGTCAGCTTCCATCTATATGAAGATAGGCACAATAAATGTACCATCTCAGTTAACCCCTGGCTTCCATAGTGGATGTTATTTGCAGAGTCCGAATCAATCGACAAACTGTGGAAGATCATAGCTCAGGCCACGCTTGACGACACTCTAGGCGTAGCAGCAAAGGTACAACTAAGCCCAGAGTCCAACTCTGCTCAGGGACACACCGAGCGGCTGATATGTATTTACACACGCAATTTCCTTGACCAAGACGACGTCAAGCGGGTGCTTGCGAAGCTACGGGAACTGAAAGTCACACCAATGAAGCCGATATACTACAAGCCAGGTAAGCTCTCCCGGCCGGTGGATCTGTTATGTTGTCGCGACATATACTAATAATCCAAGACATATTCACCTACTTGGGTATTGTTCATGGGAACAAATACGGGATCAAAGCATCGATATACTCTTCTAAAGACTTTCTATCAACAAAATAGAGTCTCTCTCATCAGTGGTTCTGGCGGGACACCCATTCTGTAGTTGGCCATGGTTTTGGAGTTTGCGGAACAGAATATATGTCTATTGGTTTATGCTGGAAAGAAGGTAGCAGGAAACAGCTTCATATCATGTCGAAAGGCGAATCCTCTTCCTGTAGGTCCATTGCGTCCATCAAAGCCCCATATGGATCCACCGACTTCAATAGCAGGATCAGCCTATAGGCGCTATTGCCGTTGAGATAGTAGCGATGAAGTTTCTTAGAACGGATAAAGCCGAGGCGTTCATAGAGCTGAATGGCTGATTTATTGGTCTCCTCGGTCTCTAGGACGATCTCATCGGCATCCCGATCGGACATGGCGGCTATGGCCTGCTTGACTAGCGATGTAGCAATGCCTCGGCCTCTATATGCCGACTCGACAGCTAGCATGGCAATGTAACCACGACGAGTGGGTGGTGACCGAGAGGAATGGACTTCAAGTTTGCAAATAACGACGCCTATCAGTGTTTCATCCTCTTCGTTCAAGGCCTAAGGAAAAGAGCGTCTTATTAGCAGTGGCGTTGCGGACTTTTATTACCGGATTGCTACAATGAGACACGCGAGAATCCAGTGCGAGTGAAAGGGCGAAAGAGCCTTCAAGAGCGACACAACGACATACCAGAAAACATAAATGGGCCCATTGACATAGAAAGTAGCGATAAACGTATATGCTATAGGGTTCACTGAGATCCTTGGCTATCAAAGCACGGATGTCGGGCAGGTACTTCTTTTCGAGCTCATGGCTGTACTGGATGTACTTGGGCGTTATGGGAAAAGAAACGGGCGTCTGTGACTTTGGCTCTGACATGAAACATGCCTGCAGGTTTTGGCAGTCAACGGCAGCCATCCTGATTGAAGGGCGATTCAAGGCGGAGGTGAGGGAGAGTGTGCTGGGGAGTTTATCCTGGAGAGGGGAGAGGAGCGCTCAGAAAGGGAGGAGTCAAGGGATGAAGAGGCACGGAGTCGCTGCTTGTTATAAAAAGAGACAACCCCGCGGAAAATCAAGCGGGACAGTGACGGGAGAAGTTCGGAGAAGGATTCCGCTTGCAGTGGTAAGGTTTGTCCGGACGGGGGTAGTGAATTATGATGCGACAGAGCGGATATGAGATGGACAATGTATATATGCGTGTGTGCAAGGCTGTGGAGACTCACAGCTGGATGCTTGGGGCTTGGTGATGTACGTGAGTGTGTGCGTCAAAAAGACAACTAGATAAAAGAAGGAGGGCAAAAATAAATGATACTGGATAAAGGACAAGCCAAGATGAAATTGAAATAGCCGCTGGTGGTGGATGACTGTATGGTAAGCCATGTAAATTGAAGCGGTGGATAGATATTACACGTTACGTGGTACTGCTTCATGGTGGAGAAGAGTTCGTCATTTTTACTGTGGAGGACAATAACAATGGGAAGATTAGAGGGTGTTTCATGATTAGGCTTGGATCTTTAGCTTAAAAATAGCGCCTGAATATGGAAACTTAGGCTCTGTAAACATCGGCCATCGGGCATCCAAAGGCTTGACTTGACCTTCAACTCATTATCTTGAAAGTCCTAGCTTTCGATTGTGTGTGCCTTAACCCTGAGTGTTACGTGAAGGAGGGGGAATAGGGTACGGTCAAACCCGCCTAAAAATCGTGTCTTGCATCGGGAGTACTACACAGTGTGCTGTGTGCCGGGTGCTGCGTAGTGTGAAGATTAATGGCCTTAACCTAGTACGTGTCATGTGACCTGGAAGATAACTAACCCTAAATGTCTTACGTGCGTAATTATCAGCATAGACATACAAGGTCAGATGCAGGGTAGAAGCAAGGGATTTTATATAAGCCCGCTACCTTCGGGTGTCGATCGGTATGTTTCTTAGTAACGATGTAGACCATGAAAGAAATCCAGCCATGAAATGGAATGGAGGGGGAGATGGAGATGGCTGAAGGTGACGGAAGGGATGCGGTTTATCCAAAAGGTGTTGATGGGCTAGCAATGGTTGCGTCATTGAAGAGTGAGGATTATGGAAGGTCAGCAGTAGCGAGGGAAGGGTAGTGTGGAACATAGTAAGTCGGGTTAGTCGTGAATTGAGAAAATGTCAGGCTTAAGCTGAGCTCCTTCAAGTATTGTGCTGTGTTTTTGTCCAAGACTTTACACAGAAAGCGTTGTGACGTATGTGATGGCTTATGATCACGATGGCTTCAAGTCGTCCTCTGGGAGATACACCCTATAATGTGTGCCCACCCGTAGTTATTCGAGGAACGGGTGGAATCTGTATAGAAGAAAGGTTGTGAATAATGCGACCGGCGATGGGCGCGAAGCATACCCCCTATTTGGCATGTAAGCCCGAAATGATGCACTTATTTTGCTTTCATTATAAGAAGTGGCTACACAGCTTAGATGAGCTGAGGACGAGGAGGATTATTGAGACTGCCTTCTGCAGGTAGCAGGTCCCTCTCTTGTTACTTTTCCTTACACATTTTAGTATAATCCTACAATTTCGTCGCTTGTGGCACGTTGTTTCCAAACTGACCTCTCTACAGTCTCTAGGCTGATGACACACTCTCCATTTATTTAAAGTCGGCGAGCTCGCCCTCAAACCGAATAGCTTAGCTGAGGAAGGCAGCACGCTGGCAGAGCTTGACGGTATAAAACATGATGCTGAAAACCGTAAGCTATGGTCATACCAAGCATACGATATCACTTTATCATATACAGCTAACATTGAAATAACACCTCAAAGCCTACTAAAATGTCTACATCAGATCGGCTACGCCATTTTCCAGCTTGACTATAGTACTCTGGCTGAGCTAGCTGTCCCGCGCCCTTGATCATGGTGTATAATATAATAGCTTCTCTATCGCCTGCCCGGCCCGACCGTTAGCCTATGTATATGCAGCACTTATGGATACAATTGAGTTGTCAATTCCCTACAAGGAAAGCTTCGTACAACGATCTCGCTGCTCGGTATATGGCAGCGCGATGTTATTGGTAATGATATGAAGAGTGACTATGAACGTGATGGCAATTCTAGCAATCGGAAGCTTTCTCGCCGTCCGTCTATGAAATGGGCTTGTGGTAGCCATGAACGAGTGCTACCTCCACTATGACTATCACAAGTTTCTCGCATTCACCTATCTTCTGTTTCCTTGAGAACTTTGGCTAGGCGTATTTTGAGTCTTCGGTAAGCACGTAGTTATATATGTCTGAGCTCTAGACTAGGATCGTCATATTCCAACAGTGACGGCTTATCTTTCAATATCCGCATCACCTATAGCGGACATGCTACCGACAGATGTCCCAAAATCTAATACATACGATACAAAATAACGACGATGCTATCTGGAAAAGCGGTGAAACTGAGAAGAGCAATCTAGCTCATGCGAAGTGTTTGTTTTCAGCCCACTAGAGCCCACACTAGGTAAGCTATGCCATTAACAAGCTTCGGACGAGATCACGAGCCAGTAGCGAAATCATCTCATCAGAGCAAATTGCCCTTCAGAAGTTCTTCGCGCTTAGCTACTATCTCTGTCTTCTTTTTTTCTCACATGACGATTATACTTTGCCTTGACGACGCGTTATTACTAGCCGGCCCTTAGCAACGAATGTTTGCCTCTTCCTCTAGCGTCCTGGTTTTCGCTTTTTGTTGCTTTTTTCAGCTTAGGTAGAAAAAGGAATGCATGATATGAAGTGCTAACAGCTATATGACGGTAGTCGACTTTCACCCATTTCCCGGCTTGGGTTTCTTACAGAACGTGAGGAGGCCAAGGTGTTTTTTCGTCTCCGTTAATAAGAAAAATATTGCCGGTCTTTACTCACATCACAGCCTTGAATCATGGTTTTGGCTCAAGCATGTTTTCCATCGGAGCAACTTGTCGGGACGTTGAATAGTATTTTCTTCATATTGCGTAGGGGAGGTAATAGCAAACACTCAAGTGTGACTCAAATTTAGAGATGATACAGTTTGAGTCACACTCATAGACGACACAGCCTGGGTCACACTTAAAGTTGATACAACCTGAGTCACACTTGAATATGATCCATCCTATGAGTCAAGATATTATGCTAGAGATAATCTATTGACAACTCGAAAATCATAGTCATAATTCATCAAAGTCCACCACAAACTATTTAAAGAGCCATACGAAAGAATTGCCACTAGTAGTATACAACAACCCAGAGTATTACAAGCCAGAGAACAAGGGAAATGGTGACTGGACCTAACTGCCAAAGATACACACCTGGTGGTGAAACTCAAGTGAGCTCAGCAGCAGAAGCAAAGGCTGTGCCTATGCCTATGACAGCCTACCCTTCATTCAGTAGTACTGCCATCATTACCATCTGGACGCCAGCCAACATCCAGACTGCCCCATCCAAGCCCGAGGATTGTATCGAACGAGTCATGTTCAGGGGAATAATACACCCAATCATCCCCCTCGTCCACTGATTCCTCGTCAAATATCGCGTAATCGTCAAAGTCTTCTCCATCATATTCGAAAGGCGCAAATATTTGGAAATTATCGTCCGAGAATGTGAGGAACGGCACCTCCAGCTCCATTGATATGGAGTGCGGAAATGAATCAAACCCAATATGAGTTTCACGACTGGGGTAAAGTGGGGCCTGGGCCTGGCTTATGTGGGCCGGCTCTTGCGCGACGGGAGTCATCTCGAGGCTAGCATCAGCCAGGAGGCTTTCTGCAGAAGCCGAAAAGATGGACCACCACGCGTCCGACGCCGGATCAGAGGCAGCATCATGGATGGCAACATTGTTGATTTCCTGAGTTGGGATAATATAATTAGCAAGGGTAATTTTATGATCTAGCAAAGGGTAGTTTCAAACGGACCTCAGTCTTGTAGGAGGTAGCGGATGGGAAAAGGAAACTTGCAATGGCGGAGTAGGCGCCAGAAGATCCAGAGTCACTGACGCTGTTTCCAATGAAGTTTCCACGAGTAGCAAAGTTCGACGAGGCGGACTCTGTTGTGCGGACCATTTTGAGAATTATGTAGTGTATGAGGTCGGGAGCAATAAGAAAAGAATGATCAAGAAACCAAGCGATGGTTAATATATGTTCTGGGGATAAAATGATTTGAAGAAGAGGTGCTAAGGTATATTGTGGATGGTGGTGAGCAGTGGTGATCTGAGGATGAGAAGAGAGAAAAATGATGAAGGGGATGGGAGGGGATTGGCCTCCTTTTTATACACGTTTGGGAGGCGTGGTGCGGGGGTCGGGGGAGCAAAATGGGCATAGTCATGTTTGGTTTGTCCAAACGGAGTTTTCTTTGATTCGGTGGTAGTTGCCCATGTACCTCTGACTAATAACATGTTGGGGATTCAACATTACTGCAGGTTGTTGTTGATATTCAAAAAGGATGGTTGTCTGGCAACAAAGTAGGATGTTCTAAAAAGACTAAAATGGTAAATCATTCTCTTGGAAGCATGAATAGCAAGCTACAAATCGCTAAGCACTGTTTACGCTCTCTTGAAAATTGCGAAACCAACAATTGTTCAGTAATTTTCACAGAGTTTGAGCGTGTGTTTCATGAATCGCTACTATGATCTTTACCAGCCACTTCTTCATAGATAGGAAGGCAACATCTATCCATTACGTAGAACTAACCACTTCTACATAGATAGGAAGGCTACTTCCACGTAGAAAGGAAGGCAATCTCTGTTCATTATGTAGAACCAGCCACTTCCATATAGATTGGAAGGCAACTTCCACGTAGAAAGGAAGGCAACGTCTGTTCATTACGTAGGACCAGCCACTTCCATATAGATTGGAAGGCAACTTCCACGTAGAAAGAAAGGCAAATTCTAGCCATTATCAGCCACCAGCCACTTCAAAATAGATAGGAAGGCAACTTCCAGCCATCACTAGAGCCAGCCACTTCCACATGGATAGGTAGACAACTCCCACATAGATGGGTAGGCAACTTCCCCCTCACCCCTAGCATTGAGCCTAGACAAAACAGTAGCATCCCGAAAGCTAGAAGGTAGTTTTAGCTTGTTTCTCACACTACACCTGATGCAGCAGCTTCCAAATTCTCAGATACCGCGTGTACCTAGACCTTTCTACAAAATTCAATAAGCACATGGATATGACATACGTACGTACCTGCTTCCTTCCGCGATTCGGGTCAAATAGAGTGATGAGACAAAAGAGCAAGTAGCAAATGGAGCCAAGTTTGTCACCAAAAGTAGCACGAAATCCCCAAGCCACCAATGCTTTAAGTCTAGAACGCGGGACAGGACCTTGCTGAAAGTGTTCCAGAGACAAGCATAGCAAAAGACTACGGTGGATGAAGACTTGAATCGAAGTTCAAGCCTGGATATTTTCCCTGAACTACAAAGTATACTTTTGGAAAAAGGCAAACTGGTGGACAGGTAGACGCCCAAGGCTTCTCTTTGACTTTTTCAAATGATGCTCTAAGTTCTAAATACTAGCCTAAAGAAGGAGCCGAAAGGGCTAGTTTCAACGTCACATTCCATTCATCTTCATTTTCGCCACTCCGAGCCAGCTTGTAAGCCATCAAAGAGCTTCCTAGGCTTGAAAGGAGGATGTAATAGAGGATACGACTGTGATAAGACACCTATTCATATTATCTCTCACTCATCAAATGGGTTTGATCAAGTCTATTTTGCTAGAAAAGAGGCAAATACAGCATTCTTAGCACTCGTCAGCCAAAAGACAAGTTTATACTTTTAGCCTTCAATGTAGCAGTGAATACTGATGGTGATATGACATCATGTACACCTGCCCAGATCTTTGCCGTTCTTAGAAACTTGGCATTCGTTAATTTCGCTGACGTGGACGCATATCTGAGGGAAAATACATGAATGAATGCCTTTTTCTTACATCAATGCCGGCTAGTGCAATTTTAGTGTTAAACATGGCTGAAAACGGAAGCAGGGCACAACCGCTATCCTTGTTACCGCTTTTTCCGCCTCGAAATCTTAGAGGGTATGAATAGTAACTTCCCGTCAATGCCGCAATCAAAACTATCGGGGGGGGCAGGCGACGGGCCTTCGGCCTCAGGGGGGCGAGATAAATGCTTAGTATCTGAAGAACAACCTTCACGCACTTTTCTCTACAAGATAATCAATCAGCATCACTTTTTAGTGTTATATTCATTGAAAAGGATTTTTGAATGCAGGTAGGTACAATTCAACTAACTGCATTCCTACTAAAAGACGAGATAATAGGAGCTCAATCTATGCTACTTCTCTGTATCTTACCTTACACCTGACCTAGCCCTCGCTAAATGGCACATGTAATCTTTTAGAGCCCCGGATACTATATACAAGGATAGCATGTCTAGTCTCATGAGCATGGTAGGCTTGATCTTACAGCTCAGCTCTAAATGATCTTTGAGTAAGATGAAAGAGCAACAGCAATCTTGTGGTCATCCCGTACTAGGTATAGGCTATTCATGCATGATTTGATGTAACGCTTCATCCAGCACATCTCAAGTTACTTTGCATGTTAATGGTATGATTTCATCACTAGGATATTGCTGTAAGCTTTGAAATTGCTTTCCTAGTGTTCTCTAAACAGCCTTGTCTTCAGACCACGGCTGCAGTAGATGGACCGTTTGAATACTTCACAGCACTAAATATCCAGCTTCCAAAAATCCCACGATCGGCAAGCTCCTTGAGTTCCACTCCCACTGAGATCCTGTTATTTTGTGGAGGCTGAAGACCTACCACCCGTGTAACATTACATGTAGTAGGGTTGTATACCCTATCCGCTTATTTACTTTGTTTTGCCCAGCTCTTTCATTTGTTTTCAGTCCTTCTTCACAGAATCAATAGCTACCAAATCTTATCAATCCAATCCCATTAATCCGCTTCCTTTCAATCATAATTTCCACAACATTGTTTCCTTGTTTTGTTGGTTAAAATTGACCTATCTCATTATACCATGGGAATATTACAACGCCCGGCTGTCGAGCAGACTATGCGTTCCACCTCTCCGGCCCAGGCTTGTTCCCCCCGAACGGCAGCTAATCGGCAGTAAGACCTCTTCTGTTTTGACTCAAAGTTTGCTCTAGATATTGATTAATGTTGCTCAAAGTCTTTCTAGCCTTATACATAATATGACGCTCCATACAACGGCGGACGCCCCTACTTCCTACTGTGTTTAGTTGTCAGAATGGGAATCGAGGCGCCGTCAAACTCAGACACAGCGGTTGGCATCGCTGGCACGCTCCCAGCAATCCACATCGACCTCGAAGTCTTCGGAAGAAAATAACGGCGAATGGTGTCAAAGCTTTCTGGATGAGCAGCCCGTCGCCTCAAAACCATGCGTCAGTGATGTCTGTCGGTTGAAGTCATTCATGGATCTCTTGACAAGCAGTCAGATAGAGAAACTTGTTTATAAGGAGTCAGAGCCCGCACTGTCCATAGCTCATGATGCTACTCATGACTATGTTCCCCGACCCGAGAGCCAAGCCGCATTTCTGAAAAATCTCAACCTTGACCTCGACCTGGACCTCGACGTTGACTTGGACCTCGACCTTGACCTAGACCTTGACCTAGACCTTGACCTTGACCTAGACCTAGACCTAGACCTAGATCTTAACCTCAATCTCAATGATTGTTGCGATTTGGACTGCGGAGATATGCCCGATACCTGTAAGAAGGACCAACAGATATTTGGCGTCGCTAATGACTACGAAATAGAATCCATTCTCTCTGAATCATGCTATGGTAGCATATTATTTTACGCATCGTCAGAGAGCGACTCTGGGAGCCAGGCAGATAATGGATCGGTTCTAGACGCTTGCTCCGATGATCTGTGTAAAGACTTGGCCCATGACGAAGATTCAGGTCATATTGAGGAAACTGAAAATGACGAAGATGCTTCGGATCTGGAGAACTGTCTAGAAGGTGAATTACCTGACCTCACACAAGGAACAATTTCTACTTTGCCACGACGCCCTGGCCCCACCAGCTTCGGCGTATCCTCGGAGAACTCACAGCCAAGCTTCGTGGCGGCAAGTGGCGAGGCCTTGGACATTGGGACTGCCACCGATTGCAGCCATCGAACAGAAAAGTCACAGGCAAAAAATAGCACAATTGAGCCAGCCCAACCTGACCCTTGGTCATCTGCCAAGCTCCTTGTCCAGATAGAAATATCTCCACCCAAGCGTTCAGTGGCTCAACCCATTCTGGAATCTCCCACCAAAAGAGCTGCACCTTGCTTGACGTCAGTTCTCAGCCCCTCTAGACAACCATATGCGTCTAGACCTGGACAACCCCGGCGACAAACATCCTATGCCTCCGCGCTCATTTCTGGCACAGTCAAAAGCCCACCACTATCCCATGAGGACAAACGTCCAATGGTGCCCTTGAAAAAGCCATTAGCACCTCAGTCGCCAAGAAAGAACAGCTCCCAGATTAGAAAGACGTCATCATCGGAATAGTGCACGGTAATGAGTCGCAAAAGAGGCACTCATGTGAAAAGGCTGGTGTAGAATGAGGGTGGAGGGAGCTAGGACCTAATCGAGAGAATGCAGGGCGGCTGGCTAGTAGCATTTAATCCAGACAGAATATTGCATAACTGGAAACATAGTTACAGGTGTTATGGTGGTGATGTCATCCTAAAGGCAAAAGTGTGGCACTCAGCCACAGTCACGCCACATGAGTCCTTATCTTATCAGCTCATTAGGAGCACCGGAACAGCGATTTATTCTTGAGCTCCATGAAGCATCACGCATATTTATATCCATGCTTAGGTACTGATATTCCATCTCGAATCTAGGATGGACTGTATTGATGATTCCCGATACCGCTCTTCAACGCAGTTTCAGCTTTGGTCGTTTTCTAAGGCGAAGCTGCGCGATCTGCGCACCAAATCCAATGAAATCGCCAAAGCCCACATTGCCTCACGATTAGCAGGTGAAGTCGAGGGTCCGATTGACTTTCTTAGTGTCGATGAAGAAGCGGATATACTGAAGCTTTTCATCGTTGAGCTTCTGCGGGCTGCCGAGTTTTGTGAGCTGCCAGCAGAAATCAGAGCTACAGCTGCTGTTTTCATGCGCAGGTTCTACGTCACGAACTCGGTCATGATGTATCCCCCCCCCAACCTACTCAAAACTTGCCTATTTTTTGGCTCTAAAACGGAGGGATACTACACACGTTTGTCCAAGTGAGTTGGCATCTATGGACTTCTGCGGGCACATGCTAGGCCTTAAACTTACAGACTTCTTGTATAGGTTTTCTGAAAAGTTCCCAAACACCTCGCCAGAGGAGATTGTAGCGGGGGAATTCCTATTGTGTCAAGGTATTCGATTTGCTTTTGATGTGCGGCATCCATTCCGTGCTTTGGAAGGCGCTATCCTTGAGCTGCGTCGCGCGTATCCGGCAGATGTAAGTGCACACAGCGGTAACAGTAATGATATAAGGTCATCCACGCTCGGCTATCTGCTAACTAATCAACGATCTGCCGGGTTTTGCCCACCATAGGACATTCGAATTGAAGAAGCCCATCACAGAGCTCGCGAAATCCTCAAAGTTAGCCCCCTCGTTACCGATGCGTACTTCCACTATACTCCTAGTCAAATTATGCTAGCTGCCCTTGCCATTGCCGACCAAGAGCTTGTTGACCGCATCTTCGATTTGATTGCAAATGCTGCAGGGCCAAATGCCAGCGCCGATGACAATGAGATTTCGAAGCAGAAAATCTACGAAACAATAATTGCGTGCCAAGCCCTATTGGCAACAGAGCTTCCGGACCGTATGAATACATATTGGGGGACAAGTGAATGCAACAAAGCGCTGCGTCCGCTACAGAAGAAGCTTCGCAAGTGCAGAGATCCAGACCGCATCGATTTAGTCAAGCTCCAAAAGGCTAGACGCGAGCTATCAACTAGGGTCGAGAAGGAGGATGACAAGGCTCGTGAGGCAAAGCGGCGAAAAGTCAGCACCGAAGATCCATTTGGCCCGCCATTGTAAATCTATAATTCAAGGCGGTAGAAGGAGGCCCTTGTCATTATTGACGTCGACTGGGTGAACGGTACAGATTGGACAAGGCATATGGGCTAGTCATATATGGTGTCCTCTGTATTTGATCAGGTGGAGAGCAAGTGATGAGCTTGAGGCATATATAGCCGAAGTTGAAGAGAGGCTTTTGTGCGATAGGATTCATCTTCCATGCTTGATTTTCCTCAACAGTCCTGGTTCCTGCAGGTTGTTGCATACCATGGTGTGGTATTCCTTTTCTGGTGGCCTCAACTTACGTGCCGCTTTCGGAGACAATGTGCGCTAAGTCACGGAGAGAATAGGGTAACGGAATCGGACGAGGTGTACATTTCATTGAGGCTCAAGCTTGAATATTCAGAACCACATGACATGATGGTGGAAGCAGAAGATAGTATAATGTGTCGATTTATGTACACGGGCCTTGCTGGACATGTCTGAGCACATTTTAAATCCAGGTAAAGGAAAGGGAGACTGCTTAGAGAGGCAGAAAAGTCCGTGCCGTGCATACACAGAGTCTGATCAACCGGTTGCATCTTGGGTATTGACGGTAATTGTTATCTGATCTGATAAGATCTTAGATATCACGAGCATCCATACTAGACGTGGTGCGGGCTGTAATTAGAGCCCTGTGCCGCGAAAATAGCGATTGGCCGGTCTAGAACCAACGGTGTTTTGGCCAACTACGAGTAATTTCGACGAAAACGAGGTAGTCGGCGGAACGGGATATGCATACCGGACACTAAAGGTCTTTACACACCGTACCCAGGGATGTACATGATGCCTTCTGCTTACTGTTTGAGCTAGTACTTACAGTGTGCATTATGTAGTAGCTATCAGCTAATACCTGTTGTATGTGATGCATGGGGCAGTAGCTACAAAGCCAGAGAAAAACTCAATAGATTGAGAAGGATGGGCGTCGAAAGCTATAGCCTTCCTTCCCGTCCCTGTAGGTGGAGCCAAGCTAGACATGTTACGTTGAGTGTCACGCGGTCAGCTTTTGGGCTTATGGCAGAAAATAAAAGTGGGTAGCAATGGTAGCAATGGTACGACAGTATGGAGCTTTGCTCTTCTCCCGCCAATTTACGAAAACTGACCAAGTACGCCGATGACGGGATTTCACGGGCAAAAGCAACCGTCATTAGCTGATTCGGCCAGCGTATTTCGCGATCTTTGCTTCGCGCACAGTCGTAAGTAAATATACCTTTGTGCGTGAGACTTGCAATGGCAAAGCGCACCGGAAAATTCCGGCTTTGTGTACATGAGTCTGGGAAGGGAATGTCACTACGACTGGCTCTGCATTCCTATATTCCAAGTTGCAAGGTCGTAGCATTGAGCAAAGTAGCATTATTCTGCAGCCTTCATGATCGCCGTACTTTCGACCGAGGGCTCTTAGTGCCAAGAAAAAGTCGAGTCAGTTATTACGGTTGCAATGTAGCGCAACTACTTCTTTTTTTCGGCTATAGTGCGGGAAAGAGGAAGAAGGGGCTCTTTCCCCATTTTGAAGTTGTACGTGCCTTCCTGTTTTCCGGCCGAGGTCTTGCGCGAGACCGTGCTTGAGAACAGGTTTAATTTCTAGCATTGTTTCTTCCCCTTTATTTTCTCTTTCGAAAACGGATAATAGTCTGTTTGCTGGCTCTTTCACACTAAGCCCTTTGTGGGACCCTTGACTTTGGCTTTTTTTTTGGAGTCTGTTGGGGTTGACAATAAAAAAAAACAATGCACATTGAGATGGCTAGTTAAGAGGACAGGCACTTGTGGCAGTGGCCGAAGGCGCTACATGCAAAAGGACAGGTCGGGAAGATCTCGGTATTCTAAATCATGTGACGTGTGACGTGTGAACAAACTCAGAAGAAGGTGAGGCTCAGGTAAGAGAGAAGATGGAGATTAGCAAGGGACATAGGACAACAAACCCGAGGAGAAAAGGAACAGTCTAGGGGGATAGGATTGGAGACAACCACGTATGTACTTATTACACAGCCTGTTGAAGTGTGTGAGCTTTTCACTTTGCATCACTTATTCAAATGAAAGACAGTAGCACTCACAGGAATTGCCCCAGTTTCAAGTGCAGCTTTTGCATATCGCGGCCGTCTTTCGGAAAGGCAAATACCTTTGAGACTTTGTTGTAGTAAGACGCCATGCACAAGTAAAATATGACTGCAAAGGGCGCAGCACAGAAGGGTCTCGTGACGGCTTAGTGAACAGCGAAGCCCGAAACTTTACATCAGGCCTTTCTAAGTACGTCCTCTATATAGCTGGATAACTGCGTTGTGTTGCCGTTTTAGATTATTGCTCCACATCCCAGCCGGCTACTACTGATCTGGGCTGAGGGAGACAACTACTCCTCAAGGGTGGGGGCATTGGCTTCCTTAACAGGAAGAGTAGTTGCCTGTTTAGGATTTTGGGGATGTTAGTGTAGTTTTCCTAGCTTGCTGGCCCGGCTGACTCCACAGCATGTTCCCCCCTCAGCTTGTTGCTGTTGTTGTTGGATGCCTGGGCCTTCTCTTTATGTTGGATAGGTCACGATTTAAAAGCTGGGCATTGCCCGTTTCCGTATGGGTAATTCATTCACTCAGCTATTGATTGTTCATTATTATTGTTTATAGCGCCCTTTGCCTCCCTTTCTTTCCTTCTTCTTTATCGTTCCACATCTTAATTCTATGTAAGCCCCCAATTGGTGCTAGTCTTGGCGTCGATGTCACAATGCAACACCTCTCTAGCAATTGTTCGGACTTGTAGCTAACTGCCAATGTTTTCACTATCTGCAGATTTACCCCTCCTCGCAACAATACGCGATGGCCTCTCCTGTTGCTTCAGCCGCTTTGCGGGCTCGGGTGGCACGCCCTTCCTATCTCAAGAAGCTTGCAGCTGCCGACTCCTTATTGTCGCACTTTCCCAACGGAGCATATATAGGGTGGTCCGGATTTACGGGCGTGGGATATCCCAAGTATGCATACCTTGTTCACATCTCTCAATCTCGTAGCCACTCCTCTCTAACATTTATCGTCGTATCATAGAAAGGTCCCTACTGCCATGGCAGACTACGTCGAAGCGAATAACCTCCAGGGCAAAATGAAGTATTCCCTTTTTGTTGGCGCTTCTGCTGGTGGCGACACAGAACCTCGGTGGGCTGCTCTGGACATGATAAATCGTCGATCGCCGCATCAGGTTGGCAAAGAAATCTCCAAGGGCATCAACGAAGGCCGCATTAAGTTCTTCGATAAACACCTGTCCATGTTTCCCTCAGACTTGACTCACGGCTGGTATACGAAGAACAGACCAAGCGGCAAACTGGACGTCGCAGTTATCGAGGCATCTGCTATCCTGGAGGATGGCTCCATTGTTCCTGGTGGCTCTATTGGTGCTTCACCCGAACTGGTGCACATGGCGGATAAAGTCATCATTGAAGTCAATACTGCCATTCCCTCCTTTGAGGGGCTCCACGACATCACAATGCCGGAGAAAATCGCCAAGCCGTATTTGATCACGCGCTGCCAAGACCGCATCGGGACAACCTCTATCCCCGTGGACCCTGAAAAGGTCGTTGCGATTGTTGAATGCTCGCAGCTAGACAAGACCGGCCCCAATACGCCAGCTGATGAGAATTCTAAAAAGATTGCTGACCATCTGGTCGAGTTTTTCGAGCACGAAGTTTCCCAAGGCCGCCTTGGCCACAGTCTACTTCCACTCCAATCTGGCATTGGCAATGTAGCTAACGCCATTGTCGGCGGTCTGCAGGAATCCAAGTTTAGAAACCTGACGGTGTGGACCGAGGTTATCCAGGATACTTTCCTAGATCTATTTGACAGCGGACATCTGGACTTTGCCACCGCTACTTCCGTTCGGTTCTCTCCCGATGGCTTCAAACGCTTCTATGACAATTGGGACACGTACCAAAGCAAGATCCTACTGCGCAACCAGCAGGTATCTAACTCGCCTGAGATCATCAAGCGCTTGGGTGTCATCGCCATGAACACACCTGTTGAAGTGGATATTTACGCCCATGCCAACTCGACCTGTGTTAATGGATCCCGCATGCTAAATGGTCTTGGTGGATCTGCGGACTTCCTACGCAACGCCCGCTACTCCATTATGCATACACCCTCATCCCGGCCGTCCAAAACGGATCCTCATGGAATTTCATGCATCGTGCCCATGTGCACTCATGTGGACCAAACAGAACATGATCTTGACATCGTAGTCACTGAACAGGGCCTAGCGGATGTTCGTGGCCTATCTCCACGCGAGCGCGCTCGTGTGATCATCAACAAGTGTGCCCATCCTGTATATCAGCCCATACTTATGAATTACTTTGAGAAGGCCGAGTATGAGTGTCTGCGCAAGGGGATGGGCCACGAGCCTCACCTGCTCTTCAACAGCTTTGATTTACACAAGGCTCTAATCGAACAGGGCAGTATGGCTAAGGTAGCTGGCTTCTAGGGCCTTTTTGCCTTATTACCGGATTTAGCGGTGTTGTAACGGGAGGAAAGCTCCATCGCATTAATACCGGTAAAGACCGAGTCCCCCCATCTTGTACCCCAATTCCCCAACTTTGCATTTTCCGAACTCCGAATCCAGGCCATATCTCGGAGGTTTTCATTGTCTTATTTTGGGCTGGTTGTTTGCTTGTTTTGTTTACGTCGTCCAATCTTCTTGCTTCTTTTTTTAAAGAAGCTTCTTTTGAATACGCATGTGTTGTAGTTAGTCATGTTCACGACCCCTTTTTTGGTGTCGCTTGGGACTTAGTTAGCAATGGAGTCAGTGGGTTTGCATTGGGCATAAATAATGCCCCGTACATAAAATAATACAGCGATAATATGATAGATTACAGTGGGCTGACAAACGTGACGATGCACTCTCCCGACCTTTGCGACCACGCCGTGTTTTTCACTTTCAAACTAAGCAAGTTGATTTAATTTACTAGCCAATAAACCTACAAACTAAGCCAAGAGCGAATAGATGTATGCTTGGCAGAGAGAAGCCTGGCCCGAAAAGTGCGTGGTGCAGACAGGAGGTTCCGGTCATGCGGGGGTGGATCGTCACTCTTGTCACCCCACTGTACTTCCAGCAAGCCTGTATTCCAAAACTCGGCATAGAGTATTAAAAGACCCCCTAGTCAGCTTCCCTTGGACTACTACCAGTGGAGCAGCCTCTCTAGGGAGTATATGTCTCAGGCGGCGTTGCGTTAGTTCCCCGTGTAGCGATATGAAGATGAAGTCTCAGCCACACTGTGGCACCGCCCCGTGGCATGCACTAATACGAGTCCTAGTAAGTTAAGTAGACAGAACAATGAAAATTCCCTTGTACAATATCACCACATGCTGTGAGCCTTCACCGATTTAGGCACCTTTCATTCTCAGACTTACCATCTGCTTTAAAAAGCATCAACAGTACAAAATTCATCTTACAACAATCATCTTTACCTTTCAATCATGTCCATCAAGAATATTGCCCATGTAGATCAGCATTAGTCTGGCTATGATTGCAGCATCCTAGAGATGGTTGTCGAACTACGAGATCCAGACAGAACCCTTGGATGTCGAGAACGCCATTCTCGGGGCTAAGCTGCCTCTGCGCAACCCTTTCGAGTAAGCTTTAGTCTGATACATTGCAAGGTGACCTATACACTCTGAACAGGACAGCAAATTCTGTGGCCAGCCCAGGACCTCGCCGTATCAGGTACTTGAAGGCAAACTACCGGATATCAGTCACCTTCATCCTATCAGTTGCCGTGCATTGTGGCCGGTGAAGGTGAAGAAGAGGAACAAGATCGAACCGAAAGCCATGTCCGGAATTGTTGGCGGGTTCCATTCCTCAAACCCCTACTATGTCCTAGAATATGGACTCAATAAACAAGTCATATCTCGACGTGACGCTACGTTTGTAGAAAGCGAGTTTCTACTCAAGTCGCAAATTATGGCTCTAAGAATCCAACCTAAACTCTCTCCCTCCCAAGCGCTGTTCAGTCCGGAGAAAGACGAATAGCTCAAGTCAATGCGTATGGAGGCTCGGAGTCTTGAATCATACAGCTCGTGGGATGTGGTTCCAGCGCACTCAGCTCCGCGCCGGCCAATGAACAGCAAATAGGTCCTGCAAAGGAAATACGATGGGACGTTCAAAGCAAGATGGTGTGCTTGTGGCTATAGTAAAGAAGTACAGACAGATGAAAGCGGTGAGGGCCTGAACGGTGTATCCCTTAGGATGATCTTTGCTCTCGTGGCATTGCGTGATCTCGTGTGCCATCATATAGACGTCAAGTCTGTATTCGTCAGCGCAGGCCTAGACAAGCTGGAGTACATAAACCCGCCTGCGCACATGGACTATGTCGATGACATGTTTGTGCTGCCGAAAGAAGCAAGCAAACAGGGTTTTTCAAATACCGAACTCAGCTGTTTTATATCATGCAAAAAATAGCAACACAATGTCGCTCCGTATCACCGAGAGTCATACCGCAGTTCTTAAATTTCTTGCCAAAATTCTCACAGAGAACTGCAAGTGACATCATGAATGCGATAACCAGTCTGTCTCGCACCCTTCAACTCCCAGACCTTGGCCCTATGTCTTCATTTTTGAAGATCAAAGTTGACCATTCTCCTATAGCCTTGAGCATAAGTCAGAAACGGAAGATTGAAAGCTGACTGAGAAGATGAACCTCTCCAACTTTTGAGGCTCGCTGCTACTGATCAGTAATGATACTCTGCTGGACCAGGAATGTGAACCGCTCTCGGGGAGGGGCCATGATCTGTATCGAAGTATCTTCGGGTCACTGTTGCACATTTCCCTCTTTTCATGCCCTGGCATATCTTGTCTGGTAATGGGACTTGCCTCGAGAACGCATAATCCTACAAAGTGCTGTTTGTAGGCACTCAAGCAGTGTGAAGCTGAGTACGTGGCTGCTGCGGGTTTGGCCACTACAGTTACATGACTGAAGGCTCTCTTTAAAGACATATTTCAGGTTGAGAAGGCGGAGCCGACTGAGACACAAATGGACAACCAGGGTGCCTTGGCAGTGGCTAATGGTTCTACGGTGTCCACACGAAATCGACACTTCCTTATCAAGTAGACACCTCTCCGGAAGGCTATTCAAGCAGTTCTAGCGAGAAAGGCGGTATCAAAGCTCGCTTAAAGTTGATTAACATGACATTTTTTCGAATCATCCACCAAGAAGTTCGCATCCCGAACATCAATATGCACAACGTTGAGGGTATGAAGTTTCGAAACCGCATTGGTGACTTGTTGACCCATGGTGACTCGAGTTTCCTTGTTCAATTATTTACCTTGATTCTTTGTCCTTTCCTCCATATGAAAGAAGAACCAGGTGAACAATATCAATGCCAAAGTCCAAGGACTTCCTTGTATTAAGGCATCCCAGGTCCGCAGGTCCTAGGCGTACAGGAATATAGTGTCTCTGAATCGACTTCAACAATCGATCCACATTTTTATCGCGCCTCAGCTTTTTGATCATCCGCTCAATTGTCGCTATTGCTGCAAAGGTAGAGCCATACCCAATAAGCGTTAGGCGGCACAGCACACCGGAGAATGTTGCAAGGTCCAAGGATGTAAAGCCTCGAATAACAGTACGGCCGGTCTGTGCATGTAAAAGAGAAAGCCAGGTAATGTGATCTATTGGATGTAAGCGTACAGGCTCATATTTGTAGTTATCTCTACCGTATTGCTTGCCCCCTTCGCTGTCTGTCGACTCCATGTTGCCGAGTTGTTGCCAATGAAGATGATGGGAATAGTTAGGGCAGTAGAGGTCCATCTTAGTCGTATTGACAAGTCCGGCGAGGCATTTGCCAGTGCAATACAGAGATGTAACGGCTTCGCCAAGCTTGGCCCGCCTTCCCTGGTCTTGTGTCCGACTTTGCCCCTGACTAGCGCTCTTACTTTACGCAGTTTCTCCGGTGGTAGATCTCGTATTACTATGGGCCACTTGCCGAGCACTAGAAGCTGTTGTGTTTTGTGGCGCAACATCGTCACCATTATGATTATCGGATGGTGAGCTATCACCCCGTTGCGTAAAGCTTTAGAAATTGTAACCGGAGATCATTCTTCTTTTGCGAGGAATGGTGGAGATAGTGAGTGTTGTTGGTTCCCGTTTTGCAACAAGTAATGTAAGGGTCACGGTCGACAAGTTTCTGCGGGCTAGGCCTGAAATTAGAGTCGCGGGTTCTATTGCGCTCATCGCTCCCATCATTGTCACTGCCTGAAGACCCTGTTGCTTCAGAATTAGTCCGCCAAGTAGGAGGCTTCCTATACATACCTCATCTCCTCAAACCAGGCATCGAAAGATTGATCCTTGAGCGGAGCGGGAGGCTACTTGTAGCGGCAACAACTCACTGAGCCAGCCTCAGGGATTCTGTGTAGCTGCTCTATTACTTTCTCCGGGGGGTTTCGAGGTGCGTTGTCTAAAGAGCTGCGAAGCTAGATTTAGAGTATATAGTCATAGAAGAGGTGAGACATGCCACTTACACCCTTTAAGCTTGATTAAGAAAAAAGGTGTGCCCCGAGCAATAACATCTCGGCTCTTGTTCAACATTTCAAGTTTCATGGCCAGAAATCTGAGCCATTGCTGGAGGTAGTGGGGACAAAGTCGACCTGGTTGGTTAAGAGCTTATGGAAAGACGCCAAACAATTGTAAGCGTAAAATTATGTAGTCCGGATTATTGTCTCTGCTTTGTCGACCCGTTGCTTGTCGATGCGGACCTGTTCTTTTTGGGCTTCGAGGGTCAGTCGAAGCCGGCGGATTTCCTTCCCTAGAGACATGGAACCTCCGTTGCTTGCCATAATATACGATGTCAAAAATGAGACTGTCACAACTAACCTGAAAACAAATTACTACCTTCATCAATGAACTACGATGGAAATAGAATATATTCACATCAAAAGTCAATGATGAATGTCCGGGGTTTGTCGACGAGAGGGTTAGAGCATTTGATGTGGATTGATTAGTGCTGATGTTTGCTGTGGAGGACTGGCCTTTTCGGGATTCAGAAAACTACCGGATAAATATGCTGTTTGTGCTTGCTTACCATGATCTCGCGGAATTACCAAGTTTTGGAACAATATGATAACTAGACTCCAACTAAAAACAACTTTGGGTAAGTGCGCAGCACCGGGTGTGTATCGCGCAGTAGAAGTTAATCATGTAACTAGATATTACACAAAATAATTCAATGTACAACATAAACATAGCATATCCATGTCTGACACTTTTTGTACAATGGATCTTTGTTAGTGTTTTCATTCTTTCAATTAAGCCTTAATCCTCCAACTATTTTTCCTTCCATGGTTCATCTCCAGACATCATCATTGCTTTTGCATTGTACTAGTAGGAGTAGGGTGTCAACCCTTTAGTGGGTATTCAGCCACAGGAGGCGTGCTGGTTTTGAAGAAGTGGGGCATGCGTGTGAGGAGTGCGCCACGCATCACTTTGTAACCAAGTTTAACGCTCAATGTAATCCAATATCTAAACATACGCAATTTCTGTATCTTGAGCTCTTTAAAAAATAATGCAAAAGTCAGGACCGAAAAGCTGTTAGTATCTGTGGAGTTTCTAAGGCGAAGATACATCGCTGGGAACATGCTATTCAATCTTTAGGCGGCGCAATCCTCAAATCACGATACAGAGGAGAAAAAAAAAGAATGTTGGATTCATGCTCGTCCCGAATTCGCGGGGGCGGCTACCCTCGCAGCAAGTGATGTCAAAGCAATGACTAACCAACTACTCTCTGAATGCAAAATGCTACCTGGCGTTTGGCTTCCAGCTTCCAGCTTCCAGCTTCTAGCCTCCTCGAGTGATATTCGGAGCTTGAGGCTCAGTCGACGTTAAGTATTCAAATTAAATCAGAGTTTGAGACGCGCTTTTCTTTTGTTAACATCACTGTTACATAGCTAAATGCGAAGGTTCGGCCACTTAGGATGGCTTTAACAGAGCTGTCATTGCAACTGAGATAGTCTTAGCAGGTTCTGGAAAGCGATAAACGTCAGAATCAGTACAGCTAGGAATCCGTGAATAGGCCGCAGCCACCCACACGATCGATACCGAAGGTCGGCCAATTGGACTCTTGCGACGACGCAAAAAGGCTAGAAAAGCAATGAGGCAGATCTCGAGTGACTCACGAATTTTAATCAACATAGCAAAAGGCCACTAGGGTACTGTTATTGTCTCGCGAGCCTTGATAGTCATAGGAGTAACCACCTAAAAGGCTTTGTTTGGTATTACGGAGATAACCGCATAATTACGTTTTGTATTCCGCCTTTCCGCCTATCCGCCTTATTTGTCTTGCCAACTTCGATGTCGGCTTAGAAAGATACATGGCCGACAAATCGAGCATGCAATACAGTACTAAATGACCCAAGCTTTCGAGACCCTAGACTTCTTAGCATTTCGAGCAGCCGATAAAGCAGCCATGACAAATAACAGCATTAAGGGAGAAAGCTCATAGTGAGGCTGGCATCCCCCACCCTTGGGCTCCAACGACACCAAAAACGGAGCTTGAGGCCAGTTAGCAGTCTGTATGTCTCGGAGCATGAGTCGCATCCCCTCTCCGCTCTCCCCTCTTTCCTCTCCCCCTCCCCCACCCCCACCCCCATAATCAATTGTTGAGGCGCTTAAGCCACTTTCAAGCGGAGCAAAGGCAAAAATGCGTCAGGATGCTCTGTTGTGAGCCGAGGTCTAGACTATTCGCCAGGAGAAACATACTCTAGGCAAAACGCATAGAGCACAGGAAACTAAGACAATATAGCGGTAGATTCAGGAAGGTATAACATTGATTAGAGGGATTGAGAACTTGGTGGTAACCGAGATGTGAAGGTGTGGCTGTCGAGGAGGGTCAGCGCTGGCGGGCGAGAGCAAAACGCTGTAAAATAATCACTCGGGGACCTGAAAGGGATAGTATATAGCTAATACCGGCCAGTTTCGGTACGTGGGGGGCTATCTTACGTGTTTATTCAAGCCCCTATTTTGACGGCCGGCAAAAGCGCACCGCATGCTTGCTCATCACAAACGTTAGTAAATGGTGATTACTTGTGCGTTAATCTCAAAGCTGCTTGGATAATTTACAGTGAAACCAGCGTTCAGCTCAGGTCTACATATCATATTTTGAGCCTTGGTACAGCGCGACATACTAGATTGTAGTAATCAAGATGATTGAACTGGTCTTGATCAACCCAAATCTCACTGGTTAACTAGCTGCCTGAGCGCCTGTTCATAAGAGAAATGTCATTATTATTATGATGGGTACATAGGTACCTCTCAATGGCTCGACATCTGAGCTAGCAAGCGATCAAGGCTCTGGCAAGGATTTCACTACAGGGGTGTGTATCTTTCGATTGGGAGCTATGATCCTGCATGCGCCTGTGGATGGCGAGGCCCAAGTACATCATTTGGGGCATTTTTGCCTGGAAAGCTCTTGCTAAATCAAAGTATCGTTAGCATTAGCTCTGGATAGACTCAAGGGACTGCTCCGTTCCCCCAGCGCTTGCGGTAACAAGATTTCTATGCCAGCTGATGCCCCTTGAATATGATGTTGCGAGTACGGAGACTAAATTTCGTCCTTGATTTAGGTACATGTCAACTCTACGCTCCACCTCCTGGCAAAACAATAGATTAGTCTGTGTAGCACAGATGTGGGTGGCCCTGCTCATCTGATCATCCCGTGTCCCTTGGCAAAGGAAAAATAAAGAGTGACGGGGCTAATCTGACCTTGATTGGCTTAACCCTGGTCCCTTGGCGCCGCGTTGCCCTTGTCTTCGCTTGCCCAACGGAACCTGGTGTTTCTCTTCGTTTTGGAACTTTTGAAAATACTCTTGTACAAGTCCGTAGATAAGGATTTTTCCGTGCTGCCTATCTTGTCTCTGATATTTCATTGCTTGCATGGTGATTATTAACAAATTGTCCCGATAGGCCCGGCCTATCTACATCACATCACACCTCTGTACGGATCCTTCGTAGGCGTTCTATCCGAACCTTGAGTATAACGAGGGCTTTTTGCGGACTGCTGCGTCAATCGCATCAAGAGCTGAATATGACCTTTTGAATTACCCTGTATCACATTTCATAGCCCTTTGAGTTTCGATTGGATCGTTTGGCTAGTGTGCATATTCGACTCATCTAGATTCATCTTTAAAAACGGGGATGATCTGATTGTAGTGGCCAGGCAAGGCTTTATCCATCTTATAGAGGGGAAGCTTCCGGAAGATACACATGTTATCTTTTACTCACTTTTGCTATAGTAGAGCTACAGCGAAGTTAGTCTTGCGCTTGTTGCTGTTAAGCAGCAAGACTACGAATCCTATGTACCAGGCTCCTCTGTGCGGGGTATGCCTTGTCGAGCTTCAAATACCTTGTAGGGTTTTACACAATTTTATTGCTCGTTTGGCCGGGGAGGTTGGCTGCGTTTGTGATTTGCTCTATATTGTTTCATTCATGTACTTTCATTCTAAAACAGCCGGCGGTTCCGAAGAGACATGGGGACGGCGCGTAGGCACTAGCCATGGATGGTTCGCTGGCTTCAAGCTATCTATCCTTTACGCAAGAGATGCTCCCTTCCCCGCAGCATTGGTACTATTCGGAGCAAATTGAGGCAATGCAAGCTTGTGGTTCATTGGTCCAGTCCGTAGCTGTGCAAGAAAGGGGGAATGTGGCTTGCAAGCTTCTCGGGTAAAAGGTACTGACTGGAGACTGTAGGCGAGGATACATGCGTGCGTTTTTGCTGCGGTCCAATAGTACTCAGTACGATGGGCTATGCTAAGCGATGGCTAAATCCGGTAGTGTCTTAATCAAAACAGACATGGGCCAGCCGCTGCGTTGATGCCCGATGTGAGGGGAACTTGGAGATTTGACTTGTTGCTTGAGGCTGAGGTTTGTTGGGCCAATAACATTGTGTTGTTACTCCAGTTGCGACGCTGAATATGCATGCATATCAGCCCAGTGCATGCTACTGTTTCTGCCTGACAAGCCACAGTATCTGTTTTGGGCATGGTACATAGCCGTCGGCAAAAAGGAGAGGCAAGAAGAAGGCCCATATTGCAAAAGAGACCGAGAGTTTTGCCGCTCCTGTTACGGCTTGCTGAATCTGCTTTCTCGATAGCTGCTCAAGCAAGCAAGACCCGCGACGTTCACATCAGGAACACAGCGAAAGTATCAAGCTTCACCTGGTTGCTTTGTAGAAGAAACACTGCGTTCACTTGTTTGCTTTGTAGAGGAAACACTGCGTTCACTTGTTTGCTTTGTAAGTAAACACTGCGTTCACTTGCTCACATTGTGAAGTGGCTCACGTCAGTTGCATGCTGGTTAGCCGGATTTCTTATCATTATAATAGTGAGATATTATTGCGATGGATATGCACTGTATCCATACTTGTTGAATGCATGCAACGTACTAGAGCGCATGGGAATCGTTCTATTCAGTGCAGTGCATCTACCTTGACCTTGATACTTGCCACAACATTATTACCGCCATTCTTATTGCCAAATAATATTCATACATGTCGTCACGTGACACAAGGGATATTCCGTGTATATATATCATGTATTCTCCCCCCTTCTGGTTCATGACTTCTATTTGACGAACAACTCATCCTCTTCATTCAGGTCGCCATGCCATCATGACTTGACTTTCTTCTTTACCAAACCCACCCATACTACTTCTCTTTACATTCATTTTCTGATTTTCTCAGTCTCTCATTTCACTTCTTGTTACTTTCATTTTCTGGTTTTCTCAGTCTCTCATTTTCTCGTTGCTTTCATTTTCTTAGTTTCTCATTTCCTCATTTTCCTTATCATTACCATTATTCTCTCATTTCTTATTTCCTCACTTTCATGGATCTCGCAAAGGGTCTAGTCCACTACCACTCCAGACGCATGCGTCTGGGGCGAATCCAATCCTAGCCCTGATGAAGCTTCAGACACTCCCATAAGTTCTGCGCCATCGTGCTGCCACTCGTCGTCCGATCTAATGCCATGAAACCCTCTGGCTAGATCGAAGCTGGGGCTCCAAAATATACTGCCAGTAGCCCCGGTGTCGACCTTTGTTTTTTCTTGTTCTTTCTCCCATGCAGTTCTTTAGGCCATGGACGGAGCCGTCTGAGCAAGACCAACTTTGGCTTCTTCATTTTGGCGAAGCCCGCTGTGCTGGAGACCCGGAGCCATGACCACGTCCACTCCTGTGTCCAGCCCCAAGCAGCCCCATCGGCCTGTGTCTGGGTTCTGGCCATCATTAACTGAAACGCCCCCAAGGCACAGGCCATCAAATACACTGAGGCCTCTGACATATCCTGTGTCAAGCACTATTTCTTGCCTTTCATGCGCCTACTTCCAGGCCCACCACCGGCATCTGCTGATGCGTTGGAGACCAAGAACTTGCCTTCAGCTACTTCAGCACCGGTGCTGAGGACCTGGCAGCGGCAAAGCAAGTCGGCAATACGTTGGCCATGTCCCTGCCATCAAGTCGGCCGATGGAAAGATGGAACACCTCCGCCATGTGAAGCGGATACATCACACCACCGGCACGGCCAAAGAATGGCATACAAAAGTAGCCAACCGCTTCCCTAAGCACACCCGAAACCCAATCGGACTATTTAGCTAGTGACCGTTGAGAGTACAGAGCCCGCCTGGCACCAGAACCCCCCCTATGTTCTGGCTCCAAGGCAAACTCTGACCCCTTCCCAACGAACTCGGTGATATTCTCCGCATCTAGGAGTTCGCGAGAGTTTCGTTCTGGTTCTTCGGCGCTATGCATACCAGCCTTGAATGGCCGAACAATAAAGTAAGTTCATTGAACCATTCCTACTTTCTTTGGCTTTAATAGCCGCTCTCGCAATCATACCCCCGCGCATGCACAGAAAGCTAACCATGAACCCTTTTTAGAATACCAATTTCATTAGACCAAGAAATGCCCTTTCAAGGAACCCGCTTTCGGCAAGTCGCACTTGTAAGCCATAGGTGGTGTGGGTGAACCCCAGGTAACCTTGAAGCTTCCACAGACGAAAGCAAAGCGGACTCACCACAACAACCTGTACACGTCATTGACAACCGAGTTGTACGCACAAATGTTGGGGTCCATGCACAATGCCACTTGGAATCATATCATACCGAAAACTGGCTTCTCATTCTTGACAATGCTGATGACAGTGCCCTTTAGGGCCTCAGAACATGATGAGTTCGGTCTACCACGCACACCCAGATCCTTCGCCCGGGGCAATTGCCACGGCCGGGTTCCTTACACTTTAACAATTCCGTTGACCACCGAAGCCTACAGCTCGCTACTCGGCCTCATTGTACCCCGCATATCGACTCGACAGCGGTGCTCCCCGATCTCCAGGGCTCACTGCGGAGCGACCCATGGTAGCGCATTGCCTCAACCTAGAGCCAAAATGCGCACCATGTGACAGGACACCTGCTCTTTCTATCTTAGAAGAAGAATCGGGGGTTCATGGATTACAGCCTCAGAACTTGAATCTCCATACCTCACGGTTTCAACATTGGAAATATTATCCGGAGCCCTGCTTTTTGCTTCAGGGATGTAAAGCGCTGATTCCAATCGGCGGGGCGCGGAATCCGGGACCTCGTTGCGACGTTCCACGGCCAAGTAGACGAGCATGAGAGCAGCCAACCAAGACTTTAGCCATTGATTTTGAATTTCATCATGGCCTTCGTTAACTTATCTTAAAGACAACACAGCCTACTCGGAAAGGCAATTCCACTGCTTGAGCACATGTCGATGTTGAAGATCCGAAGAGCTCAGCATCCTTTCCCCATGTATATTAGACACTTTTTGCCTTGGAAATCCTTGGAAATAAGCAAGTCGACCAAGTAATCTATACGAGTGTTGTTAGCTGAGGGGGCAAGGCTCCAGCGGCTGGCAAACTATCACTCTTGACATTTCACTATCTCATCATACCGGGGGGGCGTAAGATACCAATATCCGGACTCCAGTGGGGAGAAGTCTCGGAATTTCGTCGCATTATACAGAAGCAATCCGATTGAGGTCACGAACAGCATCATCGGAGAAGCTGTGTAAACCTTTTAGCCACAGCAATCTGCCACTCTCAAGGGACTTATAGGTGAAGTCTTTTTACCACTTAGATTTCTTTCTACTAAAATCAGAATTGAAAATATAATATCCCTTCATAAATCAGAACTGAAAATATAATATTCGCCATGCATCAAATCTCCGGCGGAGATATAGACTCTAGTAGCAGTTTTCGTGATTTACCAGAGGATGAGAGCCGGGATCAGTCGTACAACACCAAAGGCACGTATTGTAAGCTTCAAGTAAAGAGCGAGGTATTGATTTGATTTGAATGTTGTAGTATCGAACTCTTGTTGATATTGGGGAAAGGATACCGTTCCGTTTCGTGAAGTACCGTAGACGTTAAATAAGTTCAAGTTTGAGTATCGTCAAGTAAAAAGAAACTCCTCTGCCAAAAGTTGGCCAGATTCTGTGTAAGCAAAATAGCTAAGATGGAGGTTATGTGCAGAGTTTTGCCTCATTTGAGTTTGCCATTGTGATGTATGATATGTCTATTGAATCTTGGCTGTCCTGGCTAGTGTCCCTATAGACATTGAATAAGGTCAAGTTCACGTTCAACTTCAACTTCTTGTTCAACTTCAAGCTCAAGTTCTGGCCAGTTTCCCGGATCTAGCGGCTCGCTGAGGTGACATGATTCTTCTCGAACTTCAATAACTGAAGAAGTTTCTGATTCTGACTCCGCATCCTCCGAGATGTCATTCACCGCAGCAGGCTTTTTTTTCACTTTGATTTCGGTAGAGGCGGAAGCTAACTAGTCAAGTAAACACACGTAAAGTCAATGAATAGTACAAGCCCAAGAATGAAGTCTGTGTATAATGATATCCAGAAACTATAGAGAATCTACACACCGTCATTTACAATGCGTGTTAAGCTGACTTATTGAATTCACGTTATTTCAAGCGACATGTTGAAAAACAAGCAAAAAGAGATGTATTATCTACGAACGAAACGAACTCATGACAAGGAGACAGCAGTCCTGTACGACTGTGGCCAAGATAATGACAATACGCACAATTCTCAGATATTCATCGAGTATAGATAGACGGTGAAAACTGATTTATACCCTTCAGCTTGCCCACCCGCCTTGGTTATGTTCCTGCAAATGGCATAGGCGGGCTTGAACAGATTTGGGGTCCGGCGGACCAAGAGAAATAACTGTTCCGTCAGGAAATAAAGAAAACAAGCAGGAGAGAATAAATACTTAGTGTCGTGCAATGGTGCAGCTTTTGTTTAGACACGTGTGATTCTTGTTCACCAAACACGTGTTTTACTAGTATTCTGGAGGCTTCGGTTATTAAGAGCAGTATGAACGAGGAAAGTAGTGTAGTTTTGGGCCATCATCCGCCTGTGAAAAACAAAATCATGAAGTATGGTATCAGCCTAGCTAGCATCTACAACTTTGGCCAGACTAGCTTTTGTAGTGCCTGATTGCAGGTGGTATTATGGTTTCAAGTATAAAAAGGCATGGAGGGGCGAAGTAGATGCAGCTCAGGGTAGAGAATGGGTCACAGCCATACAAGCAATATGTGCTGAGGGCAGGGTGGTCGTGGTGCCGTTTATAGTGGTTGCGGGCCAATATCACTTCGCCGACTGGCACTGAGGGGGCAATCTCCCGGGGCATTGGGGTATTGTCACGACTTATGATGGCTGAGTCGACAATGAGACAAGCCGTAAGTGGTTTAGTCAGTTGAATTACTATATAAGCGCCTTGTCAGCCGGCCTCTATCGCCTTCTCGCTTTTGATGGGCATCAAAGTCCCGACTTATTTGACTTGAAGGAATATTGCGACAGCCCTATAATTGCGGTGGGTATGTGAGCTCAAGTATCTCAGCTGCTTCAGCCTCTTGAAGTTGTGTGCTTTTGACTACGCATGATGGCCTATGGTCACGAAATCCAGCATCGAATCAGATTAGATTCTCGATAAACCACGTTTCCAAGGATGGCTTCTTTCTGTATTTTTATGTTGCACACCAAGCAGCCATGACAGAAAGCAATATCAAGAAAGGCTTTAGACAGCCGGGCTTGCTCCATTGAATGGAGAAAGCTTGAAATGCAAGTTGCAATATATCGGAGTGGCTGCCCAGTATCAATTATTCAGGCCCTCAAAGCGCTGTGAAAGAGGGCCGGGGCAATAATCTGTGAGAATGCTCTGTTCAAGTTTGTGGCCCCTTAACATACAAATGAGACTTTTGACAAGTGCCATGATCAGAAAAAGACCTAGCTACGGAATGGAAGGAAGCTGACTATATATAAACAAAGCGGTAAGATTGACAAGAAAGAGGCTGTATAGGTGATGATGGAACTGTCAAGTAGTAATAGATAGGGAAGGTCGGGGTAGGCTCGAGCAAAAAAGCCTGGAGCCCGTGATAAGGCTAGCTACAGCCCAAGAACACATTGGGTTGCTGAGATACCTGGGGAGGATATGGTGAACACTGCAGATCAATTGAATGAAGTGTTGTGTCTTTGGCGCGGACCAATACCCCTCGCCATCTAGTACCTCCCAAGCAGCATCCCAAGCGACCGGGTTATTGTGATGACCCGAAAGGACAGCACAGATAATGAGACGGGTCTCGGGTGGATTGAGCACATTGATCGCTGCACAGCCAAGTGATCATATAGTTGCCAACGTCTCTTGATCCTCGATGGCCACGAAAGTCACCACTCTATCGAATTCGGGAGATAATGTGCGAAGAATAAGATGATTAGGCTTCGTATGCCACTGCATTGGTCTTCCTATACCTCGGTGCCCTGATGTCAGGTGTTTCAGCGCGCCTAAGAACGCTTGCGGCCAAGAAATAGAGCATTTTATCAGATGCTGTATAGCCCACATTTAGAAGACCAAGTTTTTCTCAGCTTTCTACGCCGCATTTCAAGCCACCGTGATGAAAAAAAAGAAAAAAAAAGAAAAAAAAAAAAAAAAAAACAAAAAAAAAAAAAAAAAAAAAAAAAAAAAAAAAAAAAAAGAAAAAAGTTAGACAGCTTTCAGAGGGCCCGGACTTAGTGCTCTTGGCCCGGAAAATGTCATCTCGAAGCTTGATGTGCCGCTATGGACTCCAACGCCCACTGAGCACAAGGCTGAACCGTCGACCTGTTGGATCTCAAAGACCGGAAAGACCGTGATTGGACTCAATTGGAAGATACGAGTTTGAAGGCACAGCAGTTCCCTTGAGACGACTCTAAAGGCCATATCGTCTTCTACCAAGGGAACAAAGATGGTTATGCATGAGGTTGTGTTGATTTTGCGATTTTTATCGCCAGGCATAAAAAAGGGCATCGCATATTTGCCCACAACCCACCCATATTTGCCCATGACCCATATTTGCCCATGACCCATATTTGCCCGCACCCATATTTGCCCGCGTCGCATGTTTATCATGCACATGACAGGGATAAATAGTATTAATTTCTGCTGTTAATAGTCTTTTGTTCAACTTGGTTCATTAGAGACGGAGGGCTAAGTTTTCATACTTGTGCCACATCGCATCTCACGTAGAGAAATCACATCACGCTTTTACCCGATATCGACCCGGCTAGTGGCGGAATATCCACAACAGTTTCCGTCTCGGCCTCAGCCGTTTTCCAAGGCACTCACTAGCTAAGGCCTAGAAGGGCATCGCACGATACAAGTCTGCAAGTGGTCATTACAGGGCCTTAGCACTTATTTAGCCGCATTTCCGTATTACAGGCTAATATATCTGCCGCAACCTTGTTCTAGTATAATGTAGTACTGAGTGCCAGTGTTCCTATTGTCCTCCTGCTCTACATGTAACATTGACCTAAGAAATCCATTTCCCAACACACCATGTTCATATTATTGGACCTGGGATTTAAGCAGACACAAGCGCAACGCTTATATCGATTTTTGGCCTTTCCCGAAGCCCCCAGCAGCTTTGTGTCCATAGTGGATAGTGCTACATGGAGTGATAACTAGAAATTACTGGGAGAACCACAATAAAATGAATTAATTAAAAGCAAGCAGGAGCAAAACTGTGAAAAATGAAAATGAAAAAAATGAAAAAAAAATGAAAAAAAATGAACCCCTGCGAGAAAAGAGAAAACTGGACAACGGCGCGTGTAAGAGTCAAGGGAAGGCAGGCGTACGAGATAGGTAATTACAGTCAGAACACCAGTAAGCAGATGTGCAGGAAAGGGTCACAAGTATATATATATATATATATTCCATAGTCGCAGTACAGTACCCAGGGGCTGGAGGAGGGGTAAAGAAGCAATTCTATCGCAATTGCCTAGTCTACGACGTGCGCATTTGTTGGGCGGGCCACATGCACTTGGAACTTTCTGCAACGTAAGCATGTACAGTGGGGCTACTACAAAAGTGATGATGCACGCCTGCATGACCGGAATTTCCTGCCTTCACCACGCAATTTTCAGGTGGGATTTTTTAGCCAAATATATACATCTAGTGGTTCGTGACTTGACTTTTAGGCTTCTTAGCGTGCAAAGACACATGGACTGGCTTAGTATTTTGTATGACAGCCGCGCGCATTCACTACAGCCTGGAGTCTTCGTGGCATTGATAAGACCAGCATTCATGAGAATCCTCCCAAGCATCCACAGCAGCTTCGCAAAGCTTATGTAACTACTGGTTATTCTTTGGCAATGATGATGGTTCTGGAAATATCTCACAGATCTCTACTTTAAACAGTTTCCATATGCTCCCAATCGAGTCGAGATGAGGTGGATAAGGCGGCTAGTCCACCAAAATAGCCTCATTCACTTCTGCCCGCTCGCGCAGCCAGTTTCGCAATATTCAAGCTCTATGTAGATGCATTATCTTGACAAATATAAAACTGAGTTTTGCAAGTCATTATTGAAGACATTCAATACAGCCGCTAGTAGCACCTCCCCGGGTAGATTCGGGGTCTCCATAGAGCAGCCATAAAGACGGTCGAGAGGAAGAGTAAATAGCGCCCCAGAACAGCTGAGAATGGCGTGATGGCCTCCTCTTGGCAGTGAATATTGAGTCCTTATCCTATGTTAATATATCAAGATATTGTAATATAAATAGAACGTACTTCTGGGCAAAGAGCCCACCCCACCCCTGCCTTTGGCCATCGCCACTCGCAATTAGACTCATAACTTGGGATCCAGCGCTCCCAGAAGCTTTCTGCTTCATCTTTATAGTTTCTCGCAAGATGGAGACGTTTTTCCGCTGTTGCTGGAGTTCATCAACACGCCCTCCAGCAACCATGACTGAGTAAGTCTTCCAGCTTGAGCCGTCGTGAAAGAGTACGTTCAGAAACATCCAAACCCCGCTGCAATAACAAGATACGCTAACTTAGTCAAAGGGACTTGTTCAACAACTCGGAAAACAGCCCTTTTGTCCTCTCATGAAGCTTGGGCGGTCATCCTAACCGCGCACGGCTGGATGCACTTTTTTGGTCATAGTAGCGTCGAATGATGCTACACACTGACCTTGGTGACACTCCTTCCTCAAATGCGATATGCCGCTAAGAAATCCCTATTTCGTACTCCAGTAGATTCTAGTCCTCTTATAAGGACTGCACTCGACGCAGGGAGTCGCTGGGGCCATTTTTGTTGAGAAAGTGGGAAGGATTTCAAGATGGAGTGGCTGTCGTGTGGAAAGTAGGAAACCCGACGCAGTCGCAAAAATAGAGAGTGCACCGTCACTTTGGTTGCCCCATTGTAAGTTTGCCCGATTCGGAATATTATAAGGTAAATATGCGATGCAGATACGTTGCACACGATGCTGGATAACGCTTTGGAACCTTGGTCCTCAGTGACTCGAATACATGTCTACGGCCCAGTATTGTGGAACCTCCAGCTCTACGCGGAGCAACATCGGGTAAATACCACGCAGATCATGTGTCAAGAGATTTAGAACTTTGTCCTAGATAAGCCATTGTTTGCAGCGGGCTATGGGCCCGGGGGTATTCGTTGCGGAAATGGGACGAAAACAAAATTCGACAATACCTAGCTCAATACATACCGCATAATCTGTTTGGCGAAATAAAAAATTTCTTTCAAGTTATATGCTTTGGTTTTCGCCGTTCCTTTTCCTCTTACTATTATCTAATATGAGCTCGAGCCTAAACAACGGAATCAATACCACGTACCACGTCATAACAAAAAACTCCGCCGTCTTCCTAAAACTTTCGTATTGATTCGTCTCAAATATGTCCAACAACTCCCAAGACCTCTCCACCTATAGCCCAAAGTCTATTATGGCTCCGAATTTTCCTATGCTTGACAATTGTAGTTTGATATATTGTCCCTTAATTCCGATGATTCAATTAAATCAGCCTTTCCGCCAATTAGCGGTCCGTGCTGCCTTGGTATATATAGTGTAGCTGGCTGCATCACGTGATGCTGGGCTAGGACATGGGTGGTTAGGACCTAGGCATCACGTGCCAGCAGTAACCTCTACGCCACTCGTGTCCTTTGCTACCGCCACGCGACAATAAGCTTAACTTGGATGAAAAGGCTCGTGGCCCAGCTCAAATTTAAAAGCCAGGCGTGTCGCCTATTCACTGAGAGGGCTAGAGGAAAAAGAATCTGCCCATGCATTGGAGGTTGCGGCAACGGCAGCCTAAGATGAGATGGCGAGGGACGGAGCCAATAAATCTGGGGGCTGTTCGTGCTGTGCTAGCCTCAACAGAGAAGCTCTAAAAACCCTTGCGAATGCCGTCTTCAAAACAGTACTGTGCTGGATTTCACTTTGTGAAACATATACAAGCATGCTACGCCACAGACACTGCTGAATACATTCCAATTTTAAACAGGATATGCAACAGAATAAGGGTAACACACCCTCGAAGAAACAGTAGGATTGTCGGAGCAGAATGGCGGATATTTCCGGCCTTAATTTTTTCCCCACCAACATAAAGGCAGACCAGACCACTTTATGACGGGAATAATTATCGATTCTCGAACCACACGTCTACTTTCATATATCGCCTAAATTTTGGCAAAGCATATGGGACAGGCATGTGGGCTCTGGAATGATACGATGGCTAGGAAGGATGATGGTGTCGTATCACGTTGCTACCCACAAAGCGGTCCAAAACACTAGCCACGGACCTGCAAAGATGCGACGTGAAAACGAGAAGCACTGCAGGCCAACGCGCCAGTTGTGCTGGGCAGTGTGCTCTAGGACGCTTCACGCAACAGATGCTGGTCGGTTGGAGTCAAAAGCCTAACCAGGGCGGACTTAAGAAGGTCTTCAGAAACATGGGAACCCCGACCTGGTGTGCCTCTCTTTCCCTAATAAATGCTAGGGCGAGATTCGATTAAGATGGTAATAGCAATCCTTGAAAATAGGTATCTACGATCACTATTGCATAAGGAATTCGAAGCTAGGCTTAAGTGCTACCGTGGAGTAAATATAGCTAGCAGTTTTATTCTCACGGCCTTGGATGGAGTGGAAGACCAAATAGCAGAAGCCGACTATAGCCGTGTCTCTAGATAAGCAAGGGATTCTTTTGTCCGACTGGTAGAAAGAAGCAAAAAAGCCACGCAAATGAAAATTCAACATTGCTGTAATACCCCTCCATCTTTTCATCAGTTCTTGATGAGGCATAGACGGTCTGAAAGTATGCTGGCACCAAGTCAAAGTGTCGACGCTGAGCGTGCGATGGTGAAAGAAAGACAAGACTTGTCTGCTGATTCTATTATTGAGTAGCTTTCTTCTCTTTCTAATTGTCGAAATCTATTTTAATAGACGCCTTTTTAGGTCCGAGAAATGCTAGGGACAGGTATTGCGTGTATATTGCCAGATACTATATGAATTTGTGAGAGAAATATCGAGCAATGTAACTCTGCTTACTCTTGTATTTGAGAATAGAACAAAGCGATCTTTGTATTCTTGTCATGCTCTGGAACAAAAGGTTGGTGTCGTTAGACTGGCGCCCTTGATAGCTGTGTCTACGGGCTTACGACCGATTGGCGAGTAGAATATAAGCGTGGTGGCAGGCGTTTGTATATTGATGCTGATGGGATTCATGGGAAGATAGGCATTATAGCCATCCTTGCAATGGAATTAAGGACACGAGAAGGGAAAACACGTTTTATTTTTGAGGAGCAGCCTCCTATCGGTGTGTGTGCGTTGCCATAGAGCCCTTTCCCGGTGAACTGGACCGTACATTGATTGCCTTTGTGTAAGCAAAGTGGCTCTTATCAAACGTTTTGAAAGTGCTGCTAACATTGCTTGCGATAAGTATTTGGTTCGTGTTATAGCTGTGTATTCGTCAAATTCCTCTCTTGCTGGGACTGCAGACCTGGCTGGGCTGTCTGAGCCGTCTGTTCCATGGGAACTTCTCAACAGTAAAATTGCCTTTTTTCTTTGCGTTTTCTCGGCATTCGTGGCTGAGGGCATAACGGATAACTTTCACGTAATCAAGTGTGAGCACAGCATGGCAAAACAGTATCAGCAGACAAACGAAACTTCGGCACAATAGATAAACTGCCTACTTCTTACTCAAGAGGAGCTCACGGTGCACTACAAGGCCCTGAGATCGTCGCCAGACAGGCGTATCTTGGGGTAGGTGTTGATCTTACTTACTTGCTATCATAGGTAGCCAATTATGCCCGGATACGACGCCAAAGTAATTTCTCGGCATTCCAGTAATAGGTGAGCGATTACGGCAAATGTACGAACAAGTAGGGAACCAGACATCAGCCGTCAGTGCTGCCACCATGACAAGTCATCCTACCCATTAATCAAAGCAAAGCAGATAGCTTGAATGTCCCGAGCAATGGTACTCAAGTGCATAGATAGCCGCAATGCTGATACTTGTTTGGCTATATTACGCCGCGCTACAGTTTGTCAACCTTCCGTAGCGCCATACGTAGTATAAGCTAGCCTGGCTGAATATGCCAGCGCAATCATGCACCTACAAAAACAAAGCAGCACTGTCCCGAAGTGCCTACCTGCCTATCGGTAGGAGCAAGAAGAGTTTTAGCTGCAGGATTTAGATTTTGCATGCTTAAAGATTGCCAAATCAACTGATCAAATGGAAAAGGGAAAATTAGACGTAGTAGGGAAAAGAACGGCGCATACTTGCCTTGCCTTGCCTTGCATGCCATGTTTATCATGTGTGTCGTAGGATTAACTATGTTCTATTCTAGCTGATGAGGCTTTCCGGAAAGCCCCGAAAGAGCAGCCCTGTACTAGCGGCAACTGTTCCGCTCAAGCTATAAGCGTAGCGATAAACCACTGCTGTGCCTTTTTTAATGCTCGCTTTGCTCCCTAGTCTCTGGCTTGATAGCTTTATTGGGCATGATCGTTTTCTTGGCAGGCAAACGCCTGCTAGCACTAGCGCAGAATCGTCACTGAGAAGGGAGAAGCCAGAGACACAAGCCAGAGAGCAATAGAGGAAGAGAGAAAGAAAAAAAGAGGGGAGGGACTTTGGCAGAGGAGGAACTTTGGCAGAGGACGGTGAACACTCGGAGTGGATGGGCTTGGGCGTGGGCGTGAGCATGGGCATGGGCGTGGGCGTGGGCGTGGGCGGGGGCGTGGGTGTGGACAAGGGTATGATAAGAAGGTGTTTAGCCGAGGAGGATATGGGCATGTAAACTATGGAGCCCGGAAGGGAATATCCAAGATGCGGCAAGGTATAGGTCCATTCACCCTCACTACCTTGAGTTGGTAGATGCTTGTTATGCTAAGTTAATCCCCATCTCTATATCCTATGCCTATCGCCATTCGCTGTTCGCTGTTTGAATTTGGGACCAAGTGCTGTATATAAGTCGGGCCGTTCCTGTCTATCTAGTGGGATTTTCTCTTGCCCTTCTCCTCACCTCACCCTCAACCTCACCCTCACTTCGCAGCTCACTGGTCTTCCATTTCGCCTTGTTCTATTACTACTCCCTTGAACTAGAGACGATTTGCTTGACCACTGTCTTGTTCCTTGCCCTTCCTTCCTCCCCATCCCTTTATTCCACCATGGCTAAGCTCACATCCCTCGCCCTTCTGGCCTCCGCTTCTCTCGGCGTTGCCCAGACTTACCAGCGCCTGGGTACCTGCCCTAAGCTTGGCTGCGTTCTGCCCCCCGATCAGGCTGACTTCCTGCCTGGCCAATACTTTGATCTCCGTGTCGAGGTTCACGCCCCGCTGAACGGTACTGAGGCTTTCAACAATGGCGTTCCCGATGAGGCTTTCACTGCCACCATCAGAAGGGTTGGCTCGGAAGTGGCTATGCCTATCACAGAGTTCTTCGGCGTTGAGGAGCCCGAGCTGGAAAAGTGGGACTTTGGTTGGTACGAGGACCGCTTTGCCCAGGACGCTCGCTCTAAAAGTATGGTTAACGTCGCCTCTAAAATCTACCGTCGCGTTCGCATCAATGAGCCCGGCACATACGAGGTCGTCTTAGAATACTACAACGGCGAGACGACTGTCGCCAACTGGGAAGTTCGCCCTATCTCTAGCGACCGTAAGGCCAAGAACGTCATCTTGTTTATTGGTGATGGCATGACCACAAACATGGTAAGTATTTGTTTGTTTGTTTGTTCGTCTTGGAAGCACACTACTAGACTAGTCTACTCTTATTAACTCTGTCTGGCGTCAATTAGATTACTGCTGCCCGTATGCTGGCACACAAGTCAATCAACGGAAAGTACCAGTCCCGCATGGCTATGGACTCATTCCCTGTTCTGGGCCATCAGATGACACACTCCGTCGACTCCTACCTGACTGATTCGGCCAACTCGGCTTCTGCACTGTACAGCGGTCACAAGGGTACTGTTGATTCCATGGGTATTTACTCTGACTCTTCGCCCGACCAATTCGACGACCCCAAGATCGAGACCATTGTCGAGCTTGTTACTCGGGTCTTGGGTATGCACTGGGGTGCCGTTACGACCGCCGATCTTGGTGATGCGACTCCCGGTGCCCTTGTTGGCCACACCCGCTCCCGCAAAAACATGGGCTCACTTATAGACCAAGCCCTGAACGGCGTCACTAATTACACCTGGAATGATTACGTCGGCCCCGAAGCCTTCTTCGGTGGTGGTGCCGCCGCTTTCTTCGACAGTCGCGTCTCCTACCTGGGCCGGGACTACTACGATGAATTTGCCAACCAGGGCTACTCTATCAGCTTGAACAAGTCGTCTCTAATGCATATGGACAGCAACAACCGTGCTCTGGGTGTCTTCTCCACTGGTCCTATACCTGTCTGGCTGGATCGCAACATCTACACTGAGAACCTTGCCAAGCTGCGAAACCATCCTAGCGGCAGGCCCATCCCCGCTCTGGATGTGCCCGGTCTCAAGGAAATGTCTAAGAAGGCCATTGAGATTACTCATGCGCGCAGTCAAGAAAAGGACGGGGACAAGGGATTTTTCTTGATGATTGAGGCTGCCTCTATCGACAAGCAGATGCACGGGCTGGATTATGACCGTGCCCTGGGCGATCTCCTGGAGCTCGACGACACCATCAGCAAAACTATTGAGCAGCTTAAGGAGATGGGCATTTTGGACGAGACCCAGATTGTTGTTACTGCCGACCATGGCCATGGTTTCGACGTCTTTGGCTCCGCCGATACCAAGTACCTGGCTGCTGCCGAAACCGACCGTCAGAAGCGTAACGCCATTGGTGTCTACGGCGAGTCTGGGCAGTCCCAGTACACCAAGCCCGTTCCTGGCATCAGCTATGGTACTGGCCCCAACTTCCCTATGAACTGGGAGCCCCGGTACGCCATGGCTGCGGGTATGGCTGCTGGTCCTGATCGCCATGAGGACTACCGCGTCCACAAGGACGGTGCCCGTCTCCCTGTTGTTAGGTTCATTGAGAATGGCAAGAAAGACAGTTATTCCAATCCTCAAGATTCTGTCGGCGGTTTTTTGATCAACGGTACTATTCCCGTTAATATCCCTGGCGGTGTCCACTCGATGACCGACGTGCCTGTGTTTGCTCGTGGCCCTTGCCAAAACGACTTTGGCGGTGTCTACAACAATGTCGACGTCTTTTACAAAATCGCGCAGTGCTTGGGCTTGGGTACTAAGCGTACTGATGACGGTCAGGAATACACTCAGCGTGCGTCTCGCCGGGCTGCTGACCGCTTCTAAAGAGCATGGCGTATGATGTTTACGGTGGCATTGGACAGCGAGTAGGCGACACCTGTGTAGGATTTCGTGGGGTTTGCATTGCATCGGTTAGATCATTTTCATTTTCATCTTCATCTTCATTTTCGTTTTGGTTTTCTTTGTTAATTCAGTTTTAGAGGAAGGAGTAGATAGGTAAGAAGAGTTTCTGAATTAAAAAAAAGTACTCGCATAATTGATGGTTAACGTGCATGGTAAGCCTGCGTCGCGTGAACTTGAAACAAAATGAATATCGATATTCCACTCAACCTCACATGAACAAAAGGATAGCTCGCTTCACTCCTCCTCAATATCACGCCGCAAAATATCAGCCGAGGCAACGTCTTTCTCGTATCCTTTCACACATCGTAGCACAAAATTGTGCCGCCGTGGACGCCTCTTTCTTTTTGGGCCCTGGGGTGGGCTGTCACGGTTCTGGTTTTCCTTTGGTGTCTTGTTCCAGGTTGCCTTTGATTTGCTGTTCCGTTTTTTCTTCGGCTTCTCCCTGTTTGCAGCTTCAGAATTCTGCATCTCTTGTGTCTCCATTGATTTCGTCAGTTGATGACGGCATACTTCTAGCGAGTACGGCAGTACAAAAGATTGCCCAAAGTTGATTAGCATGACGTTGTTCGAATCATCGACCAAAAAGTTTGCACTCCGCACATCGTTATGTACAACCTCATGGATATGAATCGTTGAGACCGCATCAACGACTTGCTGGCCAATGGAGACTAGTGTTTCCTTGTCTATCTCTTGGCCTTGCTCCCTTCTCTTTTCTCTCAACACTGATCTAAGCCCTCGTCCTCCATATGAAAAAAGAACCAGGTAAATAAGATCAAAGCCAAAGTTCCAGGACATTTTCTTATGAATGCATCTCAGGTCCACAGACCCTAGATGGACAGGAATACAGCGTCCCTGGACCCGTTTCAACACTCGGTATATATCCTCCTCATGTCTCTGCCTCTCAATCATACTCTCAGTTGTAGCTTTTGCTATAAATGTGTAGCCGTAATCGATAAGTGTCAGACGGCACAGCATACCATAGGATCCCACATGACCCAAAGGTTTAAAGCCTTCAGTAACGGTACGGGTGAGCTGTAATCGTAAGAGATAAAGCCAACTGCGATAGTCGAATGGGTGCAAGCGTACAAGATTTCCGTCGCAATCATACCTATCTTTTGACTCGGTGTCTCTTAGCACTATGGAATCTAAATCTTCCCAATGGATATGCTGTGAATAGTTGGGGCAGCTGGGGTCCATCTCAGTATTGTTAACAAGACCAAAGAGGCATTTGTTAGTGCAATATAGAGGCTTAGCTGCTTCGCTTGGCTCAGTCTGCCGGTCCGAGCCCTGGCTTTGACTACTGCTCTCATTTTGTGCAGTTCCCTCAATGGCAGGAGTCGTGTTGGTATGGGCGATTTTCTGAGCACTAAGAACTGGACTGCTTTTGTGCGCGCTATCACCGTCGCCACGACCATCACCATGGCTAGTGGGTGGTGGGCTATTGACTCGCCATGTGGACCTTTGGGAATCGCAATCAGAGTTTGTTCTTGTGTGAGGAATGGTGTTGATGCTAGCGGCGTTGGAAGTTTTCGTGGAGCTTATGATGACAGGATCCCGGCAGTCCAGTTGCGGCGAGCTAGATCTTACATCAGAGTCGTGCAGCTCAAGGCCCGTACCGTTCGAATTTCCCTCACTACCCGAAGCATGCGTTGCTTCGGAATTAGCCTCCCAAGTAGAAAGTGTTTGGATAACCTTGTTTCGCGTGTCGAGGTCATGGGTTGGTGCTTGAAGTGCGATTAATGAAAACGCAAGAGTTTGTGCAACAGCACTCCAGAAGGTACCATCGACATTCTCACGGACCTCAGTTTCGGGGTCAGCTAAATGATAGTAGACAACTTTGGGGTTTGCCCAGTCGATCTTCAAAAATATATAAGCTTTATCAGTCGACAACAGACCATACTCAAGTCCGCTGTAAATCATACGCTCATATGCCTCTGAAACAGCAGCAGAAACATATTGAGTAGATTCATGCACAAAGAGTTCGGCCTCGTCTGTGGGTGTATCATTCTCGTTGATAGCCTCCTGGGCAAGATTTATGGGGCGCAATGCAGCTCTGATGCGGGCCGTGGTAAAGATGGCTGGTGACAAGTACTTGACAAAATAGACAACCCTTTCCTCTTCGGCATCTTCCCTGGCATTCTTTTTGGCTAGACAAACCTTACCAGGCGGTACTCTCCAAGTTTCGGGCATAGTTGGAATTTCCTGCGCATACCTATGCTCCTCAAACTGCTCACTGAATTCAAAATCGATATGTGAGGGGAACACTAGGCCGCTTGTATCGGCAAGAACTTGCTGAAATTCGGGAATTCTGTGCAGCTGCTGCGTTGTTATCGCCAAGGGGTATTCGAAATTCGCTGTTTGAAGATCCAACAAGCTAGATTCAGAATCTAGGATAATACCGGAGACTTGACCAGATATATCTTTTATGAATGACTGGGAAAGAAAGACTCTTGTGCCCCGAGGAATAGCATCTTCGACCTTTTTCAAGATCTCAAACTTCAAGGTAGGAAACTCTAACCATTGATCCCATCTATCAGGACAAGGTCGACCTGCTAGATTTGCGGAGATGTGGCTGGGAGATGGATATCGTACATCCCTTTGGCTCATAAAGACGCCATGATATGATGCTAGAAATTCATGAAACTCCGAGGGCTGTTCTTCTTTCTTTGCTTGTTCGGCTATCCTTTTCGCCATGCGGATCTCTTCTTCCTCGATGCGGGCCTGTTCTTTTTTGATGCGGGCCCGTTCTTCCTCGACGCGGGTCCGTTCTTCCTCGATGCGGGCCTGTTCTATAACAAACTTGAGCTCTTGCTCTGCTATGCGGGTTTGTTCCCGTGAGGTGCGGATCTTCTCTTCCAAAGTGCAGGTATAATTTTCGGAGTCTTCCAAGACCTGTCGAGCCCGGCGGATTCTCTCCTTGATAGACGTATAATGCTCACTGTCTGCCATGATGCGCGATGTTGAGGATAGTTTTCTGGACTAGGAGTCTTCAACTTGGTTAGAAAAAGTGACAGTCTTCAATCAGATCGTTAGACAACGTTACCGGCTTCAAAAACGGACTAGAACACGTTGGAATGAGTTCACGAAACGGTATAAACGAGTACGTAGTGTGAAGGAGTGTTGGATAAAGGTTTGAACAGGGATGATGACTGAACTCCGATCTGTGACGGCCAGCAGGACATGGACATAAACATTTCACAAAACAACAGAAAGTGAGGCATGCATGCCGCATGCAAGTACGCTTAGCGCTCTGCTCTTTCCTTCTACAAGATAACGAATCAAATGCTTACGATACTCAATCTCCACCTGGGATGTTCTGGCATCATGGGCGGTAATTGCGTACACTCTACAGGTCGCATCAACCTCCCTTGACCAACATTCCGTAACAAGAAGGTGCTACCTGAGCATTAGCAACCATTGTCCGCTTTCTCTCTCCTACCCCTCTTTTCTGTGGTCTAGCTGTTTTTGCCCCCCATTCTACCCCCCTGACGTCGTGCATAACCACCTAAGCACCGAAGCACCTAAGCACCTAAACACCTAGCATCTAACACCTAGCACCTAACACCTAACACCTAACACCTAGCACCTAACCACCTAACCACCTAACCACCATAGTTCCGTTATTAAGACACCTCAGAGCGTCCAGAACTACGTCTGGAGAGTTGGTGACTCTACTGTCCCCTGATTCGTCTGTTAACATTTCTAGACTGCGATCCGGCCTCAATGATGGTCTTTATGGTCTTGGAGATGGTAGGGGCTGCCGACCAACCAACCACCTCTTCGCCGGGCGTTGGAGTTTATAGCTGTAAATTAAACCCTGAGGGGAAAGACCCAGCTTCTCTAAATTCTGACTTCTTGGCTCTTTCTACCACAGCGGGTGAAAGGCCGCGTAGAAACCAGTCTTTGATGTGTGGGTTATAAAACATCTTGGCAGATCCTCTACCCCTCCACTGTTAGCTTTGCTGCGCAGCCCAAGCCTCCGATATCGAGAGACAGTGTAAATAAATGAATAAGTGACATGGTATATAAAGCGTGATAGTGATAGCCTTGTTTTCCTCTCCATATCCGAGTACTGAATTATGTGACCATCGAGATGTAGAAGGCGATGGCGGCTATTATTTTTTAGAAATTTATTTTCCACAAGTCTCAATCGATCATCAGTAACAACCCAACCTTTGTATCCGGCCCCCTAATGGTTGTATTGACAGAGGAAACGCGTCATAAGATGAGCCTGCCGCCTGACCAAGTTGGAAGGGCAGCGCCTGCCGACGAATGGCATTTGATGGAAGACTGGGACTAGATTGCATATTATTTTGGACTCCCCGCAGAAAGAGAACCATATCATGCCCATAGTTTGATTGTAGAATAGTTGCTAGTCGACAAACATTTGACTAGATGTGTAAAGGACAGAATGGGCAGCTTTATAGCACTGGCCCGTCGCAGGCGCTACATGCAACGACGTAAATACAAACTTGTTATTACTGATTACTGATCACTGATTATTGATTATTGATTACTGATCACTGATAACTGATAACTGATTACTGATTACTGATAACTGATTACTGATTACTAATTACTGATCACTGATTACTGATTACTGATTACTAATTACTGATCACTGATCACTGATTACTGATTACTGATCACTGATCTAGGTAACAAACGGCTCTATAAAGCCTCCGATATGGACCATCGAGTCTCCCATACTGAACATTTATCGCACTTGTTTCTCCGTGGCAAAAGCTCAAAAAGAAAACTAGGGCGAAAGTGAGTAACTAATATCAGTGCAATGGCACCTATTTGAGGACCTATGAACCAGCGAATACTTGTGCTTGTTAGAAATCACGATGGTGGGTTAGTTAATACAGGCCAGCAATCGCTCAAAACGGCCAAGTGTGTCCAACTTGAAAGCAATGCTGATATTTTGTTGGGCTTGCTGTAGCTTTTTGTGACTATCTCATCACGATAACCCTTGGCATTGATCTTGCTCTCCCTGTCTCAAGTAATACTACCAGCTCAGGCTATCAAAATAGCCCTTTCTGTGGCCAAATGCCGCAGATTGAAGAAGGGTAGAAAGAACGATCTTAGATGTGAATTTTCATTACCCCCATCATTCTTTGCCTCATGGCAGGCCCATTCTTGTCTTCAAATCAGGATTTTGATGATTAGTTTCACCAAGCTTAAGCTCCATGTGCACCCAGTGCAGTTTGAAATCTAGTGCTACCTACAGCTTATCCATAATCTATCATATAATACTTAACGATATTGAGCTAGTTGCACCAAGATATTTAATTTCACTTGGTGAGGAGCAAGACATTCTGCACGCTACAAGTTACTATTCATCTACGGCTTCTGGGAGAGTATCCCTTGCTTACGAGAGAAGGGGGGACGAGAAGGCTGTGGATCAACTTCATTTAGTTATTTCTCCCAAACCCCATTCTAAGGCTATCGCGAAGTGGTGTGATTCAAAACGATGGGGCAAGGCAAGCAAGCACGATTCCGGACATCTGCGGCTTCCCTAGAGCTTGGATGTCTGTGCTGTGAGACAAACAACTACCTAGCAGGTCTCCGAAAGCGTTTCCGTCGATCTGTCATCATTTGATTCAGCCTGCTATTAATCTTGCTCATACTTGTTGCAGCGGCAGTAGACGTTAAATATATTCAAATCAAATCTTGTTGCAACGTCGAAGGCTGCCAGCCACTATCTATTAGAGCTGATGCTTGCCGTGCTAAGGCCATAGAATCAGCCATATAGACTGTCTGGAACGTTCTACAGCACTAGTACAAGAATAACTAACGTGGGGGGTTACTAAAAAGTCTCGAGCTTCATCCATTCAATCACTTGTGGGCATGGCATTACACCAGATAACAAACAAACTCTTCTACATGGGGTCTCACTTTACCACACGCATTCACTCGGATTGCCTGCCTGTCTGCTCCAATTTGCCACATCCAGTATTTCGAGCTTAGGCTCCGAATCTTACAAGCCACTGATTTTTGCCGAAGCCTTAGCGACAGCCTATATCGTTCAATGGCCTACGCACAAAGCAAGGTTACGCCTAGCGAGGTGAGGCTGCTGGGTGGCCCGGCTGCTTAGAAGAAGCCAGCAACAGTGTCGATGCAAAAGTGTCTATGCAAAGGTGTCTATTCCTTTGAGGGCGAGAACCTCATAGGTCCAGACAAGACGAGAATGTGTGTAGTATTCTGTGGGGGGTAAATGCTGACTCACTGTATTCAAACGGTTGAATACCCAAAACCGGCGCGCGCATTGCAGCAAAAGTTGTCTTACTTTTTCCAGCTTGCTGCAGGCCATCCTTCCCATTATTCATATCATGCTTGCATGATTTCGATTTCGATTTATCAGTCAAGTCAGCGCCGCGGATAGCTCCAGCAGCAAATGAGGGCACGGGGGGAAATAATTGATGGTTCTTGGCGTGCATGTTGGTGCGCTCTTTCTGTCATGTCACAGATTCCTTGTCTCTCAAAGGCTACCAATCCCCAACAAACGTCAGCATCTTCGAAGGGCTTGCCGCAGAAAACCGGGCGAACTCGCTTCCTCCAAATGACTTTGTTGAACATCTCAATGGTCCAAATAGGCTCGTGTAAAAGCAAGGTTTGCCTTGGTCACTCTCAACATTAGGTTTGCAGTACCACTTAGCCAGTTCACTTCCCCTAATCTTATTTTGGGGTGTGGGGTCCATTTGCAGTGTCACGGGTACTTTTGTTGGTTTTTGGCCGAAAGCATGTGCACAAGCTGCATGCGGTGTTATACGTGTACGAGTAAGTCCGAAGGTACTCCTGTGTTGTGCATAGGCGGCCCAAGCTCACAAGATGGCCGATGTAATGTACACAGTCTTCGGAAATCAGCCCTTGATGGCTAGGGAACAAGGAGCTCTCTGTCACTCACGCGACAACGAGGTTACTTAGTGTCGTTGACGTTGTTGTGAACTTGAGCTTGAAAACATTGGCCGTCCTGGCATTGACACCTGCCATGTCCATGGAATGATGCTAAGAGCAAATCCGCGAGGCAGATTTTGTGCAATTTTTGAACTTTAATACTGGTGAAGTATCAATGTGCGTTTGCTTCAAGCTTTGAAGCATACTTTGTGCCGTCAGGCTTAAGAGGATGCTATGCCCTGGCCGAGCCCAATGGCTTTGGGCTCATGTGGGCTAAGCGGCATTATCCTGGCTTAAAGTCGGGGGCGGTGAAAAGGAGCATACCCTAGATAAGGAAATCCATTCAAATGTTGGGCGAAGGGGAGAAGCCGAGGAGAGAAGCCGAGATGCGATGATATCCGTATCCGTACATACATACGAGGGTGATGAATAGCTGAATGGCTGAACGGACGAATGGATGAATGGATGAATGAATGAATGAATGCATGAATGCATGCATGATTCTCGCCCATGCCATACTGCATGCGGAATTCACTATCTTGTATTGATATTTAATGCCTGTTAAAATGAGGCTGCTTGTGATGTGATAGTAACGTAGACAGGGAAGCAAGGTTTTGATGCCAGAAAGATGATGTGTACTTCTTTGATGTGACGGACACCCTGTAATGGGGCGACAGGACTAATTTGAGCCAAACCTAAAATGGAACAATGGAATGCAAGTTTATTTTACATTTAAGTGGAGTGTCATGAACAGCTGGCCCACCTCTCGACCAACATTCAGTGGGTCCAATGAATAGTGGGTCTTGCCAGACCAATGACAGCTTACGGAACTCCAAAGTCCCGCTGATAGCGCGAAACAACTCCACTCGTCTCCATTGACCCCCCTGCCCCCACTCGCTCTCATTTACCCCGCCTTTGGTACTAGGAGCTGTCGAGGTTAAAGGGGACGAATTTTACTACATTGTTGTTGAGCCCATCTTGTAAGAGGGCATCATAATCATCGCTCTTATCTAATTATCTGTACCTGAGACAGAGTCTCTCCTACATTTATTTGCTCTCAAACTTCCTTCCTGCTTATATAAGACTCTTTTCCTCCTACTTCCTTATATCAGACTCTTTTCCACCCACTTGCTTCATTCTCTCATTCTCTCATCCTCTTCTTATCCTACTTCCCTCGTTCTCTCACGCTCCTATTTTTCTCTCAAACCCCCCTTCCTCTGAAATTCCTCCTAAAACTCTTTCTCTCCTCCCTCAGACTCCTCAAACTTCCTTTCTGTCATATACTTCTCTGGTGCTCTTTCTACACCGGCCAGACCATCTCTTTTTTCAATTCTTTTCCTTTCTTCTCTTCTCCTCTTCTATTGGTTCATGACCAATGAGCCTCATCCTATAGATCCCCAGGTTTTGGCCTAGTTCTACGTTTGCTCCTGGGCGACCTGCGAGCCCAGTGGGCTCTAATGCCCTAGGGAAGTCCTCCTCGCACTACTTTTCCCAAAGTCACCTAGGCCGTCCGTGCTAAGGCTAGGGCTATCTACCCTTATCAAGCAAGATAGCCGTCCGCCTACCAAGGGACCGCTTAGTGCAAAGCAGGGGATAATCCATCGCGGGAGAATCCTGTCCCTTGGCTGCCACGTCTGTGGTTTGATCTAGTGAGCGTGAGGCTCTGTTCAGTTGGCCCACTATTCCGCCGGGTGCTCCCGCCTAGGCTGCATTGTTAAAAGGACACACACAGTCCATGACTAGGTATTTCTTTTCCCTCAATCCTATAACCTTCTTTAAATCCTCAAGCATCCAATTTTGCTGGCACTTTAAGTTGTCAGGGATTTCCCTTGTGCAAACCCCGTGGACCCAACTCTAACATATCGACAGTCCTATCAGTAAAATGATTCATCCCCCAGCGTTTGGCTGCTAATAACGCATCCAATCCCCTTTCGCGGCTCGCGCCGTGCATCGCAATGCGGCTCATCTCCGGGCTAGGCGTCTGCTCTGCCTCACGCAGGTCGCGCCTGTCTCGACACCGCCCCCCTCGCTGTTCGACTGACAAGCCGGTCAGAAGAACTACTGTCCTCGCAGATCCATGCTGCCTTTAGAGGGGGGTGGTGTTGTCGGTCGCTCCAAGCTTTCTCCTACGCGCTAGCTTGAGGTTTTACGAAACCGTTGAGACCACCGGGAGACGGTCTGCGTCCCGCCGAGCCATGCTTGGCTTTCATTTCATTAAAGAACTAATGGAATGACGAGAGCTTTCTGATCTTATATCATCTTATCGTCATCATCTTATCGTCATTTACCCGCCCATGCGCAATGACACTTACCTACCTGTCATACCGCTGCAAATATCCCATGGTCGTTATCCATACTATGACCGAATACCTACCCAGAGTGACAGCACCGTGCTTCTTGGCAGTCCAATACCGGGTTACGGTCCAATGCTAGATTATAAAGTCTGGTGGTGGATGAGAGTCATCTGATCTCCCTGACCACGGAGCCATTGGTCATGAAGTGCGCGGGAACCTCCGGATAGAACATCCAGTATCCCACTCTACGACGCCTTGTGCAGTCTAACTTATGCAATCAGCATGACATGAAGGGGGTCCCCTCAAGTTTTATGGGGGATCATCCTGATTGTCAAGCCGTCTGTAGGACGGGGCAAGAGGAAGGCCGCCGGGGGCAGCCGATGAGTTTGTCTTGAGGGCTGGGTCTATACCCCGCCTTCCGGCAATGTCCACCGACCTCCTCGCGGCCAGACCAGACGCAGAGTATGCGAGTCTCCAGGCTTTTCCACTGAACGGCCATCCCTACTCTGATCTGATACATCCCCCCGTTCCTGTATAACGGAGGCTTTCCGGGCGCGGAATGCCTTCGTTCTCTGAACCATGCCAATATATCTAGTGCGCCGGGATATGCAAACTATGTAGATCCCCTCACGGCCCCTATGCCTGGACTCAAATGGATCAACGCACTCACTTCCTGTCTTTTGTGGAGCATTTAACAGGCCTTTCAACGTAAAATTGCCGCGCCCGGCGTTGTAGTTGAGGGCTTTAACAGGTACCCCATGGCCCACTAACTTCCTAGTCTGGGTGCCTTGAAGGCAACCTTTAAGAGCGTTGGAAGTAGTAGGGAAGCCGTGGTAAAGTCCTGTGCCAGGTGTCTGTTCCATGATACCAACCACTCTTGACTTGCAAGAAGATGATCCCTGGGAGCAGTACGCTTGAACATATAGTTGCTGCGTCCCATTACTGGGCTATTGATCTCTGTCCACTAGGAAACTGTATCATCACTTCTGCAATCTGTCCGTCCTGTATATCGAACACGACGATAGACGTCTAGCTATCGGGGCACGACTCCAGCAAGTTTCAGTACATGGATTCATTTTTTTGAGTCTGGTCCCGAAGCTTGCTCGTGCCCTCCCTATCCAACCAACCATCACAGATACTATAATTTATTTACAGGACGAACGACACCGAAGTCGGCGTCAAACCTTAGGAACATATTTCTAAGATTTATCTGAGGTGGGCAAGGTGGCAAGTTGGGGGTGGATGCTTAGGTACAATGAAGAGCTAGAGCATTCAGAGCATTCTAAAACATACAAGTACTTTATTTATCAACGCCAATAGTATTTATACTTCCCAAAAAAAATATAAAAAGTAAAACAAGCAACTAAATTGAAATACAGACCTTTCTGTCTATTCAAGCCTACTATAGCTGTGGTCTTGAATGCCTTCGTTAGTGATGTAAATGCAAAATTAACCCGCTTGGAGGAGACTTTGTCATACTAGTATAGTGGTCAAAGTTAAAGACCGACCGGCACATATTGCCGGCTGCACTGCATGGTCCTGGGCCGACAGGTACCCAAAAGGTGAATGGGATGCCTACATGAATTTCCATAACGGCAAAGTCGTCGGCAGTCGATTTGCCGGTACCGTTGGCTGCCCACTGAATTTCCCTCTGCGGCACATTTTTACCAGATGAAAAGATAGGCCGGGTTTCTGTAGCGGCAATAGATACCCGGGTCTTGATTGTTATTAGGCTAAAGACGCAAGTGCACTGCATTCTCGACAAGCTGTTGAACCAGGAGGAAATTAGAATTACGAGGAAATTTAAACCATCAAATTCTTGCCACATTTTGTCCATCCAGTGCAGAGAGAGCTCACTACGTATGCCTTGGACTCCCCGTCCGACATTAGTAGATCATTCGGACTGGCAGCGGGGGGAAAGGGCACATAGTAGAGGAGCGTGGCTGGATCTTCAGGCGGAACGCGAAGAAACGACATAATTTCTTCTATCGCCAGGTAGCCATTCTCTCGGTCACGCATGATCAATAACGATATGTCATGGCTAAAGCAGACGCAAAGAATTGAAGTTCGTGCGGAATATTGGATGGCGCGATAGGAGAGCCAGAGAGAGAGAAGGCGCCCGATTGTAACTGTCAGTGCTTGGCTTTCTGGCCCTTCCCCCCTTGCCCCCTTCCCCTCTCCCCCATCCCCTCTCCCCCTCCCTCTCC